>VZTO01004781.1:0-96078 GCA_013400615.1 Syrrhaptes paradoxus | reverse complement strand
AATATTGGTGAATTTGAGTATCAAATGGTGACTTACTGTGTGTACTTTGCTGTAGTGAGCAGCAAATGTGCTGGGCAGTTAAATGGAAGCAAGTTATTTTTTCCTTTTTGGTTTTGACCTGTGGACAGAAGTGATTATACAGAAATTCATGTTAGCAGCAAGAGTTGCAAGTGCTAATACCTACACAGCATTAAACCAATTGCAATATACCTCTTGTGTTAAGTTAATTCTGATGTATTTTCATTCCTGTCTTCAACAGTCAGGTGGTATATTCTTGAAAATAATCAAGGTCTGTTTTTCCCTCTTCCATGTACAGTGCCAGCCTTCTATTGGAGGTGCTCTTGGTTTTGGGTAATTTATCCATCAGTGACTAAGGGAAGAAAAGTGCTTGTTTTAACCAAGTCATTTTATTGGTTTTGCAATGGAAAGAGAAACCAAGATATTGCTGACAATGTAAGATACTTCTGAGATACTTCATTTTGGTAATGGATTAATATCAGCAAATTGTGCTGTTAAATTTATTGTTAGAATCAAACGGTTTGAGTGACAGTGTGCAGGACTATAATGTACTTTTCTTGTATGTAGAGCACCTGCCTTGCTTCTCTGGTTTGGTTCTTTTATGTATTTGGTGATTTGTGTTTTGTGGGTGTTTTAATCTTTTTATAGCAATAAAAATAACTTCAAGAGTTGGCCCTGAAGAGTTGAGCTGGAATTATTTTATTGCCAGGTAAACTAGTTCGCTATCTTATCTGCTGTTCTTCCCTGAGCTAAGGGGAAAGATTTTTCTGGATAAATTGCAGAAAGTATGCCTTATTGCGGTTAATATTGTCTTCATTGACTCTGTGGAAAGGGTTTGCTCCTCAACCCCTGTGGTGGGTTGACTGTGGTGACTGCTAGATGCCTNTTCAAGAGTTGGCCCTGAAGAGTTGAGCTGGAATTATTTTATTGCCAGGTAAACTAGTTCACTATCTTATCTGCTGTTCTTCCCTGAGCTAAGGGGAAAGATTTTTCTGGATAAATTGCAGAAAGTATGCCTTATTGCGGTTAATATTGTCTTCATTGACTCTGTGGAAAGGGTTTGCTCCTCAACCCCTGTGGTGGGTTGACTGTGGTGACTGCTAGATGCCTACCCAGCTGCTCCCTCACTCCCCTCCCAACTGGACAGGGGGAGAAAATAAGATGGAAAAGCTCATGGGTTGAGATAAGGGCAGAAATATTGCTTGCTGATTTCAGTTGTGGTCAAAGCAGGCTTGACTGGGGGAAAACTAATTATTGGCAATTAAAATAGAATAGGATGGTGAGAAACAGACAAAAACTAAAACACCTTCTCTGTACCTCTCCCCTTCTTTCTACGCTCAACTTCACTCCTTCATTCCCAAATCTTTACCCTCCTCTGCTAATGGGAAAGAAAAAAAACCTGCTTATTTAAATTGCATCTTCAAATAGAATATTTTTATTTGTGAGAAGAGCTGGTCAGCCCACAGCAAGAGCATGAGCTTAAAAACCTATGGTCCAAACGTTTCCAGATGGACACAAATGAAACTCATGTTGGTGCAAGCAGACTTGCATTAAATATTTTCAGCATCTTGGAAACAGTCCTGATCAGCTGCCAAGCAAGNAAAAGCTCATGGGTTGAGATAAGGGCAGAAATATTGCTTGCTGATTTCAGTTGTGGTCAAAGCAGGCTTGACTGGGGGAAAACTAATTATTGGCAATTAAAATAGAATAGGATGGTGAGAAACAGACAAAAACTAAAACACCTTCTCTGTACCTCTCCCCTTCTTTCTACGCTCAACTTCACTCCTTCATTCCCAAATCTTTACCCTCCTCTGCTAATGGGAAAGAAAAAAAACCTGCTTATTTAAATTGCATCTTCAAATAGAATATTTTTATTTGTGAGAAGAGCTGGTCAGCCCACAGCAAGAGCATGAGCTTAAAAACCTATGGTCCAAACGTTTCCAGATGGACACAAATGAAACTCATGTTGGTGCAAGCAGACTTGCATTAAATATTTTCAGCATCTTGGAAACAGTCCTGATCAGCTGCCAAGCAAGTGTGATGTTCTGTTGCTGTGTGTAAACACTGAGTGTCATCAGCTGAAGCAGCCTGCAGGCGCAGTGGGACTGGTGTACAGGCAGCATAGCAGAAGTAGTGGATATTTTCTTGCCCTTCTTGCTGAAGTCCTGGCACAGCGTACCTTGTTCCTGTATGCTGCCCTGTCTTCTGTCCCCTCTGCAGCACACACAACTCCATGCCTTGGAACTGTCCCTTTCTGGAGTGATAGAGGGTGAGTCAGTGGCAAAACTTCTGTTCTAACAGCATTGTCCTGGTGAATGTCCTTGAATGTTGCATGCAGCAGAGACATCACAGGTAAATAATTAGCTATTGTTTTGACAGTGTTAAAGTGCTTGTATCTGTAAGATAGGAGACTATTTGGCTAGCCTAGAAATATTCACTCTGAACAAAAAAACAAACCACCAGAACCAAACACGTGTGTGTACACAAATTCTCAGTGTCTGTAGGAATTAAGAAAAAGGAGAGTTCTTCATCAGTTTGTTTAGCATGCAGTGCTGCCAGAGTCAGTGCTCCCAGTTCAATTAAATCAGATGTGGCAGTAGGAATAAATCTGTAACAGTCTCATTTTTCGTAGTAGTCTGTGGGAGCAGAGCAAAGTTGATGCTAGAGTTGGTAGACGTTCCTGTAATGCTTTACTGGCTTAGCAGTAGCTCTTGAAGACTTCTGAGGAAACTAGATGATCTCTGACTTGTTTTATTACTGACAGCTTTGCAGTGGAAAGGGGTGCTCTTGTGTAATAAATCGTAGAAGCTTTTTTCCTGTTTCTCTTTGTATTCATTCTCCTGTCGTGTTCTCATGCCAGTATAAATGAATTATTGAGCCTTCACCTTTTGCAAGAAGCAAACCAAATGTGTAGTTGAGGAAGAGCTAAAAGTTCCTAAATGGTAACTTATGCTGTCAAACATTTTTTTTTCTGGGGGAAAACTCTCTGGTATAGGTAAACGATGTGGTGTGTGTTTTTAACTTTGCACAAATCTGGTATTGCTCATAGTGTAGGGTGTGTGTGACCTTCATCTTTCCTCCTTTTCTGTTATGCTTAAATAAGTCTTTGAACTTCTTTGATAAGTATCTTCCATTTATCAGGGATTTGTCTCATTGACTCTTTCCTGGTGTTACTATAATGTGACACTCCTGTATTTATCTCTTAACACTAAGATTTTGTGCATTAACTGATACCTACTTTATCTCCATCTTTCACCCTCCCCAAGTCCCTTTCTGCTATCCTGTGGTTTGGAGATGGACCTGATGCAGATGATGAACTTGGGCCATAGGGTTGGAGATTATATAATAAATACAAGCATCCATGTATCATCCTTGTTCACTCTTAATCTTTTGTAATTCTTCTTCCTTTCCCCAAAATGGAAGTCCTTACTGCTTGCTTGTATGTTTTTTTTTCCACTCTGGTAAGGGTAGAAATACTTTTTTTGGAACATTTCAGTTTTTTCCATAATGTTCATGTCCAGGAGGTGCAGGTCGTAGATCTTGGCAGCTGGACTTTTGGGTCATCTTCTAATGCCGGGCCCAGATTACGTTCTGTATTTGAAGAGTGAGGAGGTTGGTAGTCACCAATCACTGCTGTTCCTTTTTGCACCCATGTAAAGATTTGAAGAATAATAGTGAAGCATTGTGACATGAATAGAAAGAGTGGAGCAATGTGACTGATTATAGACAAGACTAAGCTTCTGAGCTTTTATTTGTTTAGTTTTTGGCAAGTTGTCGGTTCTTTCCATTATATACTTATCTCTACAGGACTGGAGACAAGCCTCTTGCGTGTAGAAGGTTGTAATTAAATGCACCAAAATTAAAACTACATAATAGATTGCTAAGTCAGCTCTTAGTCATGCTAGTTCTGAGAGCAAAAATCTTCTTGTGTATTCCTTTATTTCTAGCCTTCTTAGAAGTCCTCTCTTTGATACTCTGGTGATTTTTCCTTTGCACTCTTTCCTTTTAGTTTTCATTTGTCATCTCCAGAATTTGGGGGTTCTGTTTCTGAATAAACAGAAGTCTGCAAAAGTCATCTTGTGAAGCCAGTCATGCGAGTTCATAGTTGGGCTGAAAAGATGCTGCAGGATAAAGCCAGGAAGGTGTATTTGGGTCCATACTGCCTTTTTAGCGCTTCCAGAGCTCCTGCTAACTGGGCTGTGTAACTTTGAGAGGGATTATAACAATATTTAGTAGAATAATTGTATAAAAAAGAAAAGACTGTGTAGCTTCTGGCCACTTAAGTTATTCTTCGAATGTGAATTTTCATTTCCAAACCTATTGGACAGTGACAACGTGTTTTGTGCTGTTTGAGCAAGCAGCAGGCAGGTAGGTGACTGCAACATTCAAAATGCATTTGGTCCTGTTCCACCAGCTCACCGACATGTGCAGTTGCAGGAATTCTTTCCTTGCCTCTTTGATGTGGTAGGCTTCATGAATACTATGGTTTTGTAAATGGTCCCACTTCTACCACAGGTTGGTTTTATGTGTCAGCAGTGGACAATTTGAAATATGAACAGTGTACTGTAGCCTGCTCCATCATGTTTCAGACAGCTGTGTGCAGGAGTTCATACTGCTGCTACTGTGCATCGTTACTGCTGTTTCCCAAATCCTTGCTCCTTTGCAGCTTAAGTTTTCCTTTCCTTTTTGTATGGCTGCTTTGCTTGTGTGTTCTGGTTAATAAAATATTCTAACTTTTTAAAGAGTATCCTTAATATAGTAGCAACATGGAAAATCTGAAGTGGTAGGCAACATAAAACTAAATTTGAGATCTTCAGATGTGAGAATCTAATCCATAGTATGGGAGTTGAACTTCATATATCAGTGTGTTGTGGATGAAAATGTTTTTGGTGTTTCGTAAACTAAGGGTTTTGTGACTTAGGTTTTGGGACTGTTGTCCAAAGGAACAAACAGCTGTAGAAAAACCCTGTTTAGGGTTTGCAACTCTGTTCGTATTACAGTGATTTAAGGTCATGTGTTAAAGTGAAGCAACTTAAAAGACTTATGTAGGTGGGAGATGGAATCTGACTGAATTGCAGGCATGGTAACAGCAAGTGTCAAGTATTTGGCGGTTACAAAGCAGCCAGACAATAGCTGGCTTTCTGAACATCGGCTGTCATGTCCTCCTCTGTCTTTGAAGGCAAGGGTGCTAACTGTCCCCAGATAGTTTAATCACCAGACTTTTGCCTAACGTGTACATCTGTGTATTGCTGCAAATTCACATTGCTGTGAAGCTGTACAGGATTAACAACTCGCCTGCCAATGAGCTAAAGAAGTCGCAGAGTGTTCCAGATTCATTGCGTTGCCCTTATGAGTTTAGGTGGGGGAGAAACCTTGGCGAAAGGCTGATTCAGGGCTGATACATACTCAGTCAGGGTTATCTGACCCCTTACTGCAGTAAGACAGTGTGGAGGATGACCAGAGCTGCTTTAAGTGTCTTTTCTTTTTTAAATCAAGATGTCAGTGTGGTAGTGTTCCTGCAATTGATAGGTGGTAACTCGGTGCATCTGCAAAATAAGTGAAATGTTCCAGCTTGTAGCTGTTGTATTGCTCTCAGTTTTGCTTTGTGTGATGCAGATGAGATTGGCAGAAGTATCGAAGCTGCTTAGATAGTTAATGTAGAATTTTGAAAGCAAACTTCTTTGTTTACATTTTTAGAAAAGGACCTAAAATTGAGTTAAAAGCACTTTGTAGGTGCATTCCTCCTCACTGTTTCCCCACACCTGGTTTTAGTATACAAACCTAGAGATTCAAAGGCAAGTCGTGAGGACTAGTATCTTCAGGAGATGACCTGTGATTGCTATTTTGCAGTTGTTTCACCACTTTTTCTGTGATGGTAGTGTTATTTTAATGTTTCAGAACAAATAATCTTCTCTTTATTACTTCTGTTGAGGTGTTACTTCTATTTGCATAACCTGAAGAGTATGAAATACCTTTTTTTNCTTTCCTTTTTGTATGGCTGCTTTGCTTGTGTGTTCTGGTTAATAAAATATTCTAACTTTTTAAAGAGTATCCTTAATATAGCAGCAACATGGAAAATCTGAAGTGGTAGGCAACATAAAACTAAATTTGAGATCTTCAGATGTGAAAATCTAATCCATAGTATGGGAGTTGAACTTCGTATATCAGTGTGTTGTGGATGAAAATGTTTTTGGTGTTTCGTAAACTAAGGGTTTTGTGACTTAGGTTTTGGGACTGTTGTCCAAAGGAACAAACAGCTGTAGAAAAACCCTGTTTAGGGTTTGCAACTCTGTTCGTATTACAGTGATTTAAGGTCATGTGTTAAAGTGAAGCAACTTAAAAGACTTATGTAGGTGGGAGATGGAATCTGAGTGAATTGCAGGCATGGTAACAGTAAGTGTCAAGTATTTGGCGGTTACAAAGCAGCCAGACAATAGCTGGCTTTCTGAACATCGGCTGTCATGTCCTCCTCTGTCTTTGAAGGCAAGGGTGCTGACTATCCCCAGATAGTTTAATCAACAAACTTTTGCCTAACGTGTACATCTGTGTATTGCTGCAAATTCACATTGCTGTGAAGCTGTACAGGATTAACAACTCGCCTGCCAATGAGCTAAAGAAGTCAGAGTGTTCCAGATTCATTGCGTTGCCCTTATGAGTTTAGGTGGGGGAGAAACCTTGGCGAAAGGCGAATTCAGGGCTGATATGTACTCAGTCAGGGTTATCTGACCCCTTACTGCAGTAAGACAGTGTGGAGGATCACCAGAGCTGCTGTAAGTGTCTTTTTTCTTTTTTAAATCAAGATGTCAGTGTGGTAGTGTTCCTGCAATTGATAGGTGGTAACTCGGTGCATCTGCAAAATAAGTGAAATGTTCCAGCTTGTAGCTGTTGTATTGCTCTCAGTTTTGCTTTGTGTGATGCAGATGAGATTGGCAGAAGTATCGAAGCTGCTTAGATAGTTAATGTAGAATTTTGAAAGCAAACTTCTTTGTTTACATTTTTAGAAAAGGACCTAAAATTGAGTTAAAAGCACTTTGTAGGTGCATTCCTCCTCACTGTTTCCCCACACCTGGTTTTAGTATACAAACCTAGAGATTCAAAGGCAAGTCGTGAGGACTAGTATCTTCAGGAGATGACCTGTGATTGCTATTTTGCAGTTGTTTCACCACTTTTTCTGTGATGGTAGTGTTATTTTAATGTTTCAGAACAAATAATCTTCTCTTTATTACTTCTGTTGAGGTGTTACTTCTATTTGCATAACCTGAAGAGTATGAAATACCTTTTTTTACTTCTGGGTTTTGTAGTTTGCTGTAAGTTTAGTGTGTAACTTTATTTATAGTTTGAAATTCTTGTAAATGTATATGAAGTTAATTTGTTGCAGTAGCTTTCTCATTCAGAAGTGTGAATACATGTTAAATAGAAAGCAAGTTTCTCTTAACTCCCTTGCGGAACCACGTAAGAGTTTTGCTTTTCTTTGATAAATAGCCAAAATTTTTTGTGTGCTTCTGGGATTGCATCCCTGCCTTATCCCCATGTGCCTTCTCTCCCTCATTTGACCCTTTGAGCAATTACACATTAGTCCAGACCTTTTGCAACCTGCTCAAGTGCATTGGAACAACTGGGCTTTGCTTCACTGGAGCTGGCTGGTACTTGGGAGTATTTACACGGGCAGGTCTGAGGAAATTAATGTGTGGCTGGCTCTTGGGAGATCTGGGGATGTGCAGGTAAGGTGTTAACAGCCAACCACAGACTGGGGTGTCATACTGACACCTGCCTTTAGGCACAGCTCTTGTTCTAGCTGTGCTTATATCATGTATTTCTCTTGAGACTTGGGAAATACTTGTTCAGTACTAATTGTTTATAGTATGAAACATAATTTGATGCTACTTGCAAATAACTTTTCTGGGGTGGGGTGTGAGGGTGGGGATGTGAAAGCCTTGGAATAAATTCCCCCTTGCATTATGTGACCCAGCAATGGTGATCTTGTCCTGACTAGCTGTGGGGTGGGGGTTAAGTGCTGGTCTTTTAATCCAGTATGACACTGGAAAGGCATAAGTATTTTATTGATTAACATATCTTGGACCAAATGCTCTGTTTCATGATAATCCTTTTGAAATGAGGAAATGATAATTTTTTTTATTGCTATTACATCAAATGCTTTGGTCTCCTACAGAGGTTGTACTTTGCATTTTGATTTGTCTCTGCTGTTACAGCCTCCCTTTCTTCCTGGCAGAAAGAGTTGATCTGCTAGGTAGCTAATACCCTTTTCCTCAAAACCAGTGAATTAAGCCAGCAAAAGCTTTTATTTGACACAGCTTTGGCTGTGATGGAGGAGGTTGTTGTTAGTGACATCTGTGTGTATTTTTCATATACCAAGCCAATGTAGTTGTGCCAGGGAAACTCAATAGTGTATATCTATATTTAGAACGCTGACTTACACCCATTGGTGATAAAACTTCTCCAGACTAAACCTTGGTGTTTCTTCCTGTGTTGCAAGCTGGTTTTCATTTTAGAGGTTATGCAAAGATACAAAGGCCCTCCCTTGCACGAGGAGGGAAAAATCCTAAGCACTTGAGTTTAAGACATTGGTATCTTGTTCAGCTGAATGTGCAACGCAGCTCTGGTTTCAAAAGGTGTTGAAGACTGTTGCTGCACTAGTCTCTTACACTTGTGTGTTGTCAGCACTGAAATTGGTCTGATGAACCGGTTTATGCTACTTGCATCTCTTCAGCCTGGGTGCCTGGATTCCCAGTTCCTGTTGGATTTAGCAGTGGCTGCTCAGGGAGCAGGTTGCCATAAGGAGTGCTGTGCTGGGTACATGTGGGGGTGTCCACAGGTAGAAGCCACGTGCCTTCTGTAAGCACATCTTCTGTGGTGTTTCCTGTAATAGACCTTGATTTCCAGTGGCTTGCAGTTTGGTGATTTCTTCAGCCATAAATTATATCCGTCTTTTAATGAACTCTTAGTTCCATAGTCTTGTCTCTGCTTTTTTTTTAGCCCATTTATACTAGTGCCAGTCTTGTTCTCACTGGTGGTTTCCATCATTACTGTTGATACTTGGGCTAGCAATACTGGGGCTGCGAACTCCAGCCTCACTGGGGCATAGACCACCTGCTCTGCTGCAGGGATATTGACCTTCAGTGAAACTAAATTGTGGACTTGAAGAGCTTGAGCTGCCTCAGGTGGTGCCAGACTCCTCAGCACTGGGAGGCATGCAAGAACCCTTTCTGAAAATGCACCCCGGCCAAGATCACACCTGTGAGCATGGCTGATCTACTGGAGTTGTTGCCGGAGGCAGCAGTAATAACTGACTTGTCATTATCTGCTTTCATTAGGTCATCTTTCTTTCTGTACAGCCGGTTTCTAGGAAGGTAAAGGTGATGTGTCTGTCCTGAATGTCACATGCCCTCACAAAACCATTTGATGTGTCAGAGGCAGTACTCAAACCCCACGCTTGCACAGTCCTCCTAAGAGGTGGTTGTTAAATAATAAAAGCACAGATATCAGGATGTGTATGTGTACAGGTAATTCTTTGCCTCGACAATTGGCTGCCAAAAGCCCTTGGCTCAGGTTCTGCCAAAGTCTTGATGGGCTTTGAACTTTGGTTGCTCTCCTTTTGGCTGCTCTGTTCCTGTCCCTTGTCCGTTCCTGGTCACACTGTTTGGTATGTCCTGAAGGAGCTTTCTGTACTGAAGCAGGACATCTTCTGTGGGCTCACACTGGTCATCAGTGGCTTGCCTGAATTCCTGTTTTAACACATTCCAGGTGTTTATCCTACAGTTGTCAAACAGAATTTATGTACTTTCAGAGCAGTTAATCAGGGAGGGTGCTCAATTTTGAGGCCCAATTAGTGACTTAGGGAAGGAAAAGTGAGTTTAATTAGGATTATAGGACTAGCAGTGCCTTGACCTACTGCTGTTCTGATCAAAGGACAAAAGAAAATTCTCATGTCTGCCAGAAGCCATAAGAAGGGACAATTTATAATACTTTACTCTGATTTCTCTTATTCTTTCCTAATTAAGATGTCTTACTAAATACAAGAATTGGATAAGGCACCTTTATGACTGTTTCTACTTGCTTCTAGAGAAAGAGTAGTAATTTCTTTATAGACAGTGCTCAAAGCTTTGTTTAATGTCGTGTTTTTCTGCACAAAGGTTCCCCCTTCCCTAGTGGTGCAATATTTGTTTTCCTTGGCCAGCAACGGAATGTGGCTGAGAAATGAAATATTCAATTTATCTCAAGCAATGGACTTGCCTTTCGCCTCTCTTCCTCACTAGGGCTGGGTGACAGTACACAACACTTCACATACTTTAGGTAGGTCATGTGAAGCTAAGAGCAGGTTAAGTTGTGGTCATAGTTTCTGTAGTGAACTTCCTGGAGTATTTTGGGGATAGAAATGAGAGTATTTTTTGTGTTTTGCTCTAACAAATATTTTTGGTTTAAGTTCTCAGTCACCCTGTTAATTCTTTTTGCTTCCTTCCCCTTTATATTTAGGGCACCACTAGACCAAGTGAGTTTTAAGGGCTTCCTTTAAATTAAATCTGAAATGTAGAAGGTTTATTTTAGTAATTACAAAGGTTAATAGGCTGAGGTAAATAATTTACAGGCATCAGCATGATCCTTGACAAAATAATGGAATAACTAATGAAGCTCAAACTTTCCTGTCTGGAAACAAAATACACAATTTATGCTTTTTAAACTTTATTTGCCTATTTGAATTCTGTAAAGACTGGACTCAATTTTGTTGCTGAGGTGAGTACACAACAGTTTGAGTTGAGGAATACTTTGTATTTGGGGCTCGCCTCCCCCCTGCTTCTGTCTGCCCAGGGGTTTGTAAGTGGTGTGAGCCTTGGTTGTAAAGACTTGAAATGCATTAGTCTGGTTATACGTTGGCCACTTTTCTGTGGCCAGAAGCTTTCCAATGTGTAGTCTGTTAAGTGAAATTATGTTAGTGAGCAGCCAAGTGTGCTATTTTTTTTTAAGACTAGATTTCTAAATACTATCAGAAATTTGGGGCAATCAAATCCAGAAAACCAATACCTTGACTTTGCATAACTCAGTGGCTGAATTTGCGATGTTATGAATGTCTTATATCCCAGACTGTTAAGAAAGACTTAAATTCTAAGGGGTTATAAATTCCATTTGTTTTTAAATAGCTCTAGTCTGCATACTGTTGTCACTCAAATGGTACCTTATGGTCTGTGTTGGGAGGTACTTAGTTAACTTGCTTGTGGAACCTTTTAAATAGCATTTATGTAATTTTAAAAATGTTAACAGCATACACTTTTTTGGAAGCTGATTAATCTATTTTCATGAGGAAAGCAGGATTCTTTTGATTATACTTGTCTTTCCCTTTTCCCCCCTGCAAAACCTGTCCAATTTGGCTTAACTAATGGGAAATTTAATCCAGGTTTCATGTCATGAAGCTAATTAACAGGCTACAGGTTGTGTGAAAATCGGTGACTGGAGGAAGAAGAGGCCTTCTGAATGCAGAAAGAGGAAAGTTTTTAAAAAAAGTAGTTGTCTTTCATGTTACCTGGTGGGTGGCCAGTCAGCATCTGCATGTGAGGTGTGGTCTGGTGGGTACCCAGCTACCTGTGGGCTGCACCTTGTGTGGTGGGATGGGGTGGGGTCTTGCAGTGAGAGGCCAGAGAAATCATGGGGAGAAGCTGGCCCTGGTGGGGCATGTACTAATGTATAGGAAGCTAAGCTTCATTGATCTTCCTCTTAGGAAGCTGGAGCATGTATTAATGTGTAGGAGCCAGGTGTTATTAATTTACATTTCGGGAATTAGCTTCTGTGTGTGTAGGGAAAAACTGTACTGTTGATAGAGAGGCTTAGAGCAGGAATGATGAGGGACTGAGATTTGGCACAAGATGGGGAGAGATGGATGGAGGAGCCTGGGAAAAAGATGGGCAGCTCTGAAGGGATGGGTCAGAAAAGGTGTTCATATTGGGGAGTGAAAAGACAGAACAGGAGGTGAGGAAGACTTGGGATGGCAGCCCTTGGGTTTTTGGAAAAGGAAGATAAGAAAAGCTCTGGCTGAACAGAGTTAAGACTCTGGAATATGAGCAGGCAGAAGTTCAGTGTTGTGAATAAGAACTTTACAGAGTGCTGGTGTCTCTACCCACCTGTCGCAAAGAACAAAATCTCTCCAGTCTGGTGTGTTTTCAGTTATGTGAAACGTGGCCACTTGTCCTTAGGGCATGTGGCAAATCAGCTTTCTCCATCTGACACCAACTTGGAGCTCTGGCCAGAGGAGTGCATGGAATATGTTGCACCTCAAACAATACCTGCAAAAAGTTCCTTCTGCCACCTTGGGTCTGCTTTTTTTAGTCAATTATGAAAACTTTTTCAAAAGTTTATTCATATGTATAAGATTTTTTTAAGGGAATTTGCCACAGAGTATGACATAATGTTGTTTTCCATGTGTAATTATTTCTTTTGTACCATGAACGTTGTTTCCTGAAGATATTTAAACAAGGTTCTTTGTCTGCCTGATTTGAAACTCTGCCATAACTAGCTGAGAGATACTTGCATATGCACAGTTTATGGCGTGGCTTCCTTCTCTGCCCCGCACAGGGTCTCTGACATCTGTTGTGTGTTTGCTTCCTTCTGGTATGCAGATAGGCTTTTTGTGGGGATGGCTCCTGTGTTATGCAGGAGATCATGCCAGATGATTGCAATGATCCCTCCGACCTTATCCCATGAATCACCTCCACAAATGCAAGTGAGCCTAATAATAGTTCTAATTTGGGCAGAGAAAAAAGAGCATCTGGTTAACACCAGCTTGTGGAGAGCAATTCTGTTTCCTTTGTAACTGCTCAGAAATGCAGAAACTTAATCTGTGTTCATAACAAAGAGCTGTAGTAAATCTAGTTTGTACTTGATATTTTTTGTCTGTAAATTTACTGTATTTATTTAAGTGCTCTCTTGTTTATGTACCTAGAAACATCTTAACTCTTGCCCAAAATCTGGTACTTATCCACCTTTCTCTTCTCTCTCCACGTGCCAGTTGTGTTGGTTGGGACCTCAGGGAGATGGCAAGGGCATCTTCCCCTTCCTATGTGTGAGGTTTGTCCTTTACCTGTAGGGCACACATAATCCAGTCTATTCTTTGTCATTATAGAGGTATTTGATAACTATATTTCAGTGTTTTTTCCCCACAGTGCACTTGCTGATAGCTGAAACCCTTTGCTCTAACCAAAGATTTTGGCAAAAACTCTTCTGTTCTCAAACCTTGGTGCATGGTCACTGATACTTTTTCTGAAGCAGGTATCCAAACGTATTTCTGTCGTGCACAAAGGCGTCCTAGGGCTGCCTTGTGCTGGGAGCTGGTGCTGCTTGGTTTGACCAAATGTTAGGGAGCCATTGCAGGCTGTTGGAGTAAGGTGCAGGGTTGTTGGGCCATTGTCACCTTCTGGATCAGCCCCATGTAGGTGGGGACACTTTACCTCCAATTCTCGGTTTTGCATTTTCATCCCGCGAAAAGAACAGGGTCACTGGCTGACCAGCCTGGGTTTCCAGGCACTGTGGGTGGTGCCACAGCATTATTTCAGTCTCCTGAGAGCTTGCTGTTCTCTCTAGCTTCCTTTTAAACATCATTCCAATGCGCTGAGACCAGCAGTGTGGTGTGTTAGATTGCTTTTGCTGGGAGGTATGGAAATGGTTATTTTAATATTGCTTCAGCCGTGAGAATGCTGCCTTCTAAGCTATCAGTTGCTGAGGGATTTTATTTTTTTACTGTGAAATACGTACAATTTAGCTTAGACTCAGCATACATCACCGAGAACCAGGGGGTGGTCCTCATTGCTCATCTGTGGTGTCTTGGTTTTGATGGTGTCTGCTGTTGGGAAACACCACAGAGTGAGGTGCAAGGCTTTTTTTGTTTTTATTTGAGGGTTTTGTCATGCTTGTATGTCATAGTTTGGTGTCTAGAGAGAATTTATGATTTGGGCAACTGCATTGTGTGTCAGTTTCTGTAGGCAGGCATCAGTCCTTTTTTGCTAGACTCTACTAGTATAACTCTTTTTGCCCAGCTGCAGAAGTTTGGAGACGGAAGGAAAAGGAATGAAATAAAACTTTGTGCTAGCCACTGATCGCAGAGATTAAAATTGCTGTGCGAAGGTGAAAGCTTACAAGGGAATTACTTGTTGCTGGTGCCATTTGTTCTACCTCGATGTTGTAAACGAAGAGGGGATCTGCAGAACAGTCTTAA
Source organism: Syrrhaptes paradoxus (assembly GCA_013400615.1). NCBI lineage: Eukaryota > Metazoa > Chordata > Aves > Pterocliformes > Pteroclidae > Syrrhaptes > Syrrhaptes paradoxus. Next base: position 81,845 of record VZTO01004781.1, on the reverse strand, counting down.
CTTTTGCCTTCTGTTTCTTTGAAAATACCCAACACCCTTCTCCCTAAGAAAAGCCCAAACCAATGCAAAACCTCAGGACTGCTGATAAAAATTGTTCTGTCTTAATGAAACCAGAGTCCTCTAGTCCTGATGAGCATTGGAGGTTCTCTGTGAGCTTGGTGGTCATGAACTCTTTTGTGGTTTGCTTGGCTTTCTGCCTCTTGCCAGTGGGGATAAAAACCACGCTAGTTTCCATCCTCAAATTTTAGATGCTTATTTTGTCTTGTTACATGTAAATTAGTCTGAGTGAGTTTGACAAAAAGCTACTTTCAAAATGCTTTTTCTATCCCGAAGACCCTGCACTCAAGAATATGAAACTTTCTCCTCTTTTTGTTGGTGTCAGGGTTTCAAATGTGTGCTAGTCCTGGGTGGGGCGGTACCTAGCGTAGATGCTCTTGCTTGCCTAAAGGCAAAGGGATGTTTCTAACTTTGTTACATTCCAAGTGTCTTAATTGAAACCCACAGGCTAATTCTTTCTTTTATTTCTAAATTCCTTTGCTGAGAACTTTAATTAGAACTTAAATAATGAGGTGGGAAAAGCAGATTTAAGTCTTAAAATGTGAGATGACTCTTGGTAACTTGTGCTGGAATGGTTGGGCAATTTCTCTATTTTATTTGCCAGTGGAGGCTGTATGCTTCTTCAGGGCACTTTCCTGGCAGTGCTGCTCTGCCAGCTGGTTTGGGTGTGATAGCTTTTGTCTTTCACAAACTAAATAACACGGTTCTGTCATGTAAGCATGTAATGCATTTTGGGGAAGTAAGAAAGCTGGCTCTCAGGATCAAGTAGAGGTTGAGTAAAGGGCAAACCACAGTCTGGTGAGGCTTTTGTTATTACCTCTATTTTTAAATCATTTAGATTCCTTTTTGCTTCTGAACATGATATTCACAAGATAATAGGTTGGACTTGAACTGTGGCTTCACAGTGCCAGTCAATTAAGGGACAATGTTGAGGCGGAGGAGGTATGTAAGGCTATAAACGCGGCTGTTAGGGGAGAGGGAATGCCAGGATGCTGGCTGGGCATCTGATCACAAGAGCCGGTTGTTTTGAGCGTACTCCAGTTGCGTGGACATACATCATTGTACAGGAGAAATGGGCTCCAGCAAACAAGCATCTGGGACAGGAAGCTTTTCTTCTCTCTTGTCATCACAAGAGTTTAATCCTGGGTGTGTGTGCATGTTTGTGTTTAGGTTTCTTTTTATTTCCTCTTAAAGGAACAAACTGTTCTGCCATCTGCCATTACAAGTCTATTAAGGGACTGCAGAGCAGGCAGAGCTGTGTTGGCCAGAGGAAGCAGTTGGTAGGTGATGAAGCAGAATTTGGCCCCCAGTCAGTCCTTGGCTTTTATTGTCAGGCTGGGGCAGTGTGAAAGGAAACACAAATGTTTCAGTGACTTGGTGGATTTGTTTCTCACTGGGCTGTGACTTGCTGACATTTTTGATGTCTAGTGTGAGAAGTTGGCTGGCTGGAGTACCCTGTGCTCTGCTGAATGGTAATATTGTTGTTTGATTGAATGTGGCTAATTTGTTATCCAAATCATAATGTCAGCCTGCAGGCGTTAGTGGTACAGGCTCATAATAATCTAAAGAAAATTAATTTGAGGGATAAAATAACTTGTCACTGTTGTTAACAAAGCACCAGCATTTCAGTTACAAATTTATTTCCAGGGATTTATGGCACAAAGATTGACACAGTCGTAGCTGTAATGGCCAATTTACAGAAATTCCAGTTTCAGAGGCTTCATACAGCAAACATGAAAGCATAGTGTGGCTGGGTGAGTGTCATCCATGGGTTTTATAGCTGAGCAGAAGGTTTTAGGAAGATGGGAGTTGTGGGGGTTCTGATTCCTTAAAGTAGAAAGGATGCTCTGATATTGAAGAGGTGGTGGGGGTATATACATTCATATTCTTTGTCTCCAGTAAAGACTGAGTAGTTTGTGTTCATTGAAGTCTTACCCGTGTGACAACTTCTCTCATCTGGACTGAGCCTTAGCCGCTCCTTGCGATGTCTGTTAGGCAAAACCCACCACCTGGTCATTTGTTCCACTGTTCTAATAGCCTGGGTATAGCAGATCTGTGGCTAGATATATTAGACATGGATTGCATCAGTTTCAGATTTGTGTCGGGCAAAAAAGGAAATTTTGAGGCTGTCTACCTAAGGGATCTTCTGGTAGTGACTTCTTAAATAAACATGGAGTTTGTAGGTAAAACTTAATTGTACAACAGTCTTGATTGCTTCTGTCTGAGGAGTATGATCTTTTAAGTGATGCCTTTTAATCATAATCTGACTTTTCTTCAGACTAACTTTTTTCCCTTTTATGACTTCATGAAGTGGAAAATTTGAGCTTCAATCCTCTTTGCTTTTTGGCTTTATCCCTGTTCAGGGACAGATGGTCTTGAATACCATGGTGGTATGTTTTGTTGTGGTAAGGGGCTTGGAAAAATCAGTGCTAGCTGCCACTGAGGGGTTCTGCAGGAGAGCATCCTGGGCAGTGGTGTGCTGTGGGGGCCTGAAACATCTCTGGGTGTCCTGTGGTACGGGCAGAGCTGTGCTGGTGGTCACTCAGCCTGATTTAGTGGGACAGACTCTGTAAAATTGCAGGTGACTGCCAAACGGCTTCCTCAAACCAGCTGGAAGGCTCTCTGCACATCTGGAGACCAGTGCTGTTCCCTCTGTGACCTGTGGATGCTCGCCTGTCCTTCCTTGCTGTCCTGCTGGGGCGTTGGGGCTGTCCCCTGGTCCCTAGGAAGTGGTACTTTGGTGCCACACCTGTGGGGGTATCTGCAGAGAAGGGCTGCTGAGCCCTTCCCACCCTTTAGCTGAACTGGACTGTGACTGATCACTGACATGGTTCCTAACCCCGGTGAGGGTGGGTAAGGATGTGACTGCTTCAAGGGTTATTCCAGCAGCTTTGTTACCACAGTTGCTGTGCCATATACTGAAAGAGGTTATTATCTGCATCAGAAGCTTGAATAAAGGACCTCAGCAGCTTTTGGAGTAATACATCCATGCAAAAAGATGTTGATAAAGTCTGATTACAGACCTCTGGTTGCATAGCTTGCTTTTCACTGGGTGGGCAGCCTGTGAATTTAATGTATCAGTATCCTGACTAGGAGGCACTGCACTTTCACTCATTTTCTTCTTTTCTCTCTCCAGATGAGCACAATGATGTACAGAAAAAGACCTTTACAAAATGGATAAATGCTCGGTTTTCCAAGGTAATGAAGGATTGAAAGTACTGCTTTGTTTTGTTTACATCACTGTTTAGAGCAATATTGGTTAAATATACTTTGGTCTTGCTCTTGTGCAATACTTCTAGTAAAATGTGTCAATGTGTAATGGAAACAGATAAAATACTGATATTTCTTCCCCCTGTTTCCCCGTGCATAGAAACATTTGATACTACATGTCTTGCTTAAAAAGAGAGATTCTATTTGTTAATATATTAAAATAGTTATTTGCATGATAGAGTCTGGGTTTTGTCCTCTTGCTTTATCCAGTTTATTTCCATATGCAGTTTTCTGAGTGTGTTAGAGCAGATTTTGAACCTCAGTTACTGTTTTCACTCTGTGCTGCTGAGTCAGTTTTACTCATCCAAAATACTCTGCAAACCTCCAGCTGAAGCTACCTGGTGTTGCTGTGTGAGTCTTGGCTGAAATAGGGTAGAATCATTTGCTCACTTTGAGGTTTCTTTGGCCCTCATGCTGTTTCTTGTTTTACTTCTCTTTAGCGACTTGAAACTTACTGAGGATCTTGTTTTGTGTTTTGGGATGAGAAAGAAAGTGGTGGTTGCTTTGGGATGCTATTTAAAGCCTGCTCTTGTTCTGCTGATAGTGAAAGGAGACTCTTTGCCCAGGAGTGCGGTGGCTGCGGGAAGAACCTGGGCTATTATTGGAGAGAACTCACTCATGTTTTCTTTTTTAGCCAGGGTGGGGCTGCAAGTGAGATCACTGCTAGTTTCCAACCTGTTAATGAAGAGGGGCACACATGTGAAATACTGAAAGCAGATGTAAATATAGCAGGAAGGGTGTGTGGGGGAGGTTGATTTGTTTTTCTTTTTAAATAAAGGAATGACAGTGCTGTAGCAATGAATGGCTGTTCCTGGGGCACTGCCCTTCTGAAGGTCTCGGTCAGCAGTCAGAAATTTTTACCTTCCTTCCCTTCCTGTGTAACAGGATGCGGGGCAGTGTGGGGCTTGTGGCCTCGGTTGATCCCCTTTGGCTTCGGTTTGTGTTGGTTGGAAGCTGATAGCCTGCGCTCCCCATCAACGCATTCTTGGCTGGTTTGCTCTTTGGGGAGGGAGGAGTGTCTGTACCTGGCTGCTCTATTCTCTGCTTTCGACTTGTGCAAAGAGTAAAGGTGGTGGTGCAGGAGGAGGGGTAGGCAGGGCAGGATCATGTAAGGAGTGGAAATGTGAGGAGAGGGGAAGGGCTGTTTGGAGGGACTCACCCTGGCACAAAGATGGCATGAACGTGCAAGTGACAGTGATCCTGAGGATGTGCTATGTGACTCGTTCATACGTGTTATGGGCATTGTATTGAAATAGGTAAAGCTGTTTTCAGTCCTGTAACACCTGTGGATATGTTCTATAGAGTGGTTTTTCCTTTTATACTATGTATTCAGACAGATCCTGCTTAGCTTCTGGATTTCCTCGCTGCAGGTTATGGCCGGATACTTGTTGGGTTTGAGGTAACTCTGTACCTTCACGGCCCGTTAAACCACCTGAAGCTCAGAGCCATGTTAATGATTAGAGAGACTCGTGTGCAGGGACATGCTCCTGACTGCTGCATGCCCAGTTCAACTTGAGCAGGGCTGCTTTGCCATGACAAGGCGCAGATTTACGAGGACTGGCATGTTCAGATTGCAAGGAAATTGCTGGTGTTCCGTAGAAATCACCTTATGCAAGAGAGTCTGGTTTCAACAGTGCCTTGAAAATATAAAGAGACTGACTTCGGTCTTAAAGCAGGTTTTGCATTTACCAAGTCATTTGTGTTGTTTAAAATTCCTTTTCTGTGAACTAGATTGATTCAGCTGCTTAGTAGGATAAAGAGGTTTTAGAGTCTGGGTAAATGCAATCTGACTGACTGCAGAAAATAAAATAACTGAGGAATTTTGTATGGAATTGCAAAGTTCACTCCAAGAATTTTACTTCTCCCCCCACATCAATTATATAGTAGTTGCCCTTCATTTAAACACAAATAAAAAGTAAGCAGCTGAGCCTCTATAAAATAGTTTGGCATACAAAACTCCTAAAATTGCAATTGCATAATGTACTCAAAAGCACTGAACTTGATTTAAATAAATTCAATAGGATTTTACAAAAGATCAAGAAAGAGAAGTGTCTTTCCCTTCTCTCATCAGAGTAGGTAGATGAGTGAAATTCAGTATCTCAGGGGTGCGGGGAGGTACCCATATCTGCTTTGGGCACCTGTTCATTGAGATACAAGTTCTTGCTCTAGTTTACAGTGCAATAACTTGTGTTCGTGCTCTTTGTTTGAACTGTGCTGGAACAAAATGCATCTTATTTGCACACACTTTTACATGAAGACTCGATCCACTTTAAATGTACTTGTGTCTTAAGGTCAAATGTACTCAGCCAAGCCTCAGTGCTTGCTGTAGAAATCTTTGCCTTGGAGCCATATGCACTGCAATTCACAAGCCTATGATGGTTGTGTAGTAAGGATATTTTGTTAAAATTAAATGGAATAAAAATTATTAGAGAAATAGTCTGTTTTACCAAGCTTTAACCAATAGGGAAGTTTGCATTCAAATATTGATACAGTATTTCACTATATATTAGGCCATGGATGTTTTTCCTTCTTGTATGTGTTTTGCATTGCTCTGTCTGGTCTAATTTCAGGAGTCACTTAGCTGTTTCCCTGTGGCATAGCCCACCAATTGAGGAATCTAGTTGTACAGGTAGTTAATATATGCTTTTCAAGCACTGTAAAATGGTGCTTTCTATCCTTTTTTCCTGTCCTTTTATCCCTTTCTATCATTTTTTCATTAATATTTACCAGTTCATAAGTATTAATTAATATATTCTTGTAACACTTATCTGTAATGCAAGAAAGAGTGCCATCTTCTGTGTCTACAGCCACCACAAATAACGGTGAATATCAGCAATAGTTACTAATTTTGGGTGCCCAGTCTGAGACTTTGGTTAGGTTATCCAGAGGATTTGACATTTCTATATCTTCATAGAAACTAGAGCTCTTGTTGAGTCTTGTGACAGATCTTGGAGGGTTCATTTCTTCTGCAAGCTCAAGCTAACCATCTGAAATGTCTAGTAGGTTTTCACAGGGAGTCTGATCAGCACAGAGCGGGGGTTTCACGAAGGTGATGCCTGTGTCAGCAAGGGCTGGGCTCTCATCTAGGGAAGTCTCTATCTGACACACAGTTGGTGATCACCTGTAAAGCCTGTTCTTTAAATGCTTCTGATTAGTTACAGGGGAATTCTAGGCTAAAATAAAAGTTTGAATTCAGATCCCCAGGATAACTTACTGCTACATTAACAACATGTTATTTGTTGCACATAGGTAAAAGCGGAGTGAAAAAACATTTTGCAATCAGGCCTAGTTTTGCCTTTTGTGAACTTCTAAATAGTTTCAGTATGGTTTGCATGGCATGTCAGCAGGCCTGGGACTTTTAGGTCCATCATACAGACCTGTGACACTTCAGCTGATAATTACATGGCGCAGTGCATAGTAACTGCATACTCACACTTGCAGCTCTAAAAGGTTTCTAGCACACTTGATAGGCATATTGAGGGATTCAGGTGTCTTGTGCCCCATTTTAGACCCTGCAAGGACAGTTTTTTTCTGCTCTGTTTTCTTTACTCCTACTTTGTCCCTGTTTTACTCTCTACTGCCTGCCCCCCTCTTTTACTATTGCATCCTCATGTCAGAAAGCTTTCTTGCCCAGCAAATTCTGTCAAATCTGGAGTTCTGATCAGCCTGCCTATTTCATTCCCACTTCTGTCTTTGTCACTTAATTGCTTACTCAACAAGACCCCGTTTTTCTTGTTAAAGCTAGAGACCTGCTCTGTCTGTCCTTCCTTTCCCCTTCCCCTATTCTACATCTCGCCTTCCCAGCCCTTACAGGATTTGATGCTTGTGGGGTTGATCCTATTTTTGCATCTCTGTCTAAGCAGTCCAGGCTTTGTTCTCTCTTTATCTTCTTGCAGGAGTCAGTCTTTGCTGGCTTTCATGTTTCCGTTTTCCAAAGTTTGCTTTCAGATTGGTTACTCTCCTCTTCCGCTGTTCCTGGATTTGGCAGGTAGGACCCAGAGTCAGCACAGAAACATGATGCCCTGACTCTTAATTTAAGCCATGGAATCAGATCTGTCACAGCCTGTTGGAACTTTGTGCTGTCACTGGAGAGGAAGTTCACAGATCCAGCATGGGCAAATGGAGAGCTTTCTTTTCCCCAAACAATTGTGTCTTCCTTACATTTGGGACATTTTCCCAGAGGGAAGGCAGAAACATCTTATTCCTGGGAAGGCTGTGCTCTCTTCCCGTTTTGTCATGTACTCCCATTTCTTTCCAGGCTCTCAATTTCATTCTTATATACAGAAGACTGTGTCTGATTTCTGCATTTACAGCATTCTTGTTGCATGTATATTCTGAGATTCTGATCCTCCAGGTGCTGGTGCCCCGATGTCTGCATTAGCCAGCAGCTGCAGTGCTGGCAGGGCTTTGGAGCAAGGACCTGTCAGGGTGGGCAAAGCTGGACCTCTCATACTCTTTTACAGCATCTTAAGCTCTCTTCTGCTCTGCATTCTTCCAAAACACATTTCAGTTTAGGGTTCAAGAGCAGAGAGGAGGCTGAGGTGCAGCTTGGGAGCAGACTGTGCCTCTAGGGCTGAGCCATGGGGAAGCCTGCAAGGAGGCAAATGCTCAGTGCTGGGGCTCCTGGGGGGTTCCTCTCCTGGGCTCTGATGGGCCCCCTTCCCTGGAGGGACACCAAATGAAGGTGAGAGGAGGCAGGGCAGCAGGCAAACTGGTGAGCTGTACTTGGAATGTGTTGCAATGTGATGGCTTTATATGCTGCTTAAAATTAAAACAGCCCCTCGCCATTATACCTGGCATTGAGTCACTGGCTGACTGCAAAGTCTCATCCAACTTTCTGGGTGGTGTACTGTAGAGATCTTTACCACCACTTGGCCTCCTTAATTTTCTCCTTTCCTCTAAGGCTTGTTTTACCATTATAGTAAATGTCAGACTCCATACTTCTGAAGACATTTTGCTGCTCCACTGCTGGCTCTTAGCAAATGTGATAAATCTTTTTAAAGACAAAAGCATGCCTCTTCAAGATAATGAATTTCACATGACTTGAGATACCTGAGGCCAAAGACATTTCAGAAGGGATTTTTTTGGGGGAAAGAATTGTAGAATTTAATGTATTAGTCATGCAAGAAGAGAGATGAAAAAGATTGATTAGGCAATTTTGTCTGTCCGAAGAGACATCACCCAAGATAGTCTGTAGCCCTTTCTGTAGTTCAGTTTTTGTGGCACAAGCAAGGAAATGCCTCGACCGCTGGTAGTCTAATTGCTCCTGCTGTTTTCTACTGCTGAATTAAACTGTGAAATGTAGCCTCACTCAAAGACAGCCAAAGCCTGTAAAGAAAAAAACCTGACCTTAACCTGATGAACAACCTGAGTGGGAAAAATTTGTGTTTCTATCAACTGGCCTTAAACTCAATTTTTAGTTGTCTTTTTTTTTTCTTGAGTGGATTACTTAACTCCCTCATTCTGAGAATAGGTCAAATAGGATGTGAATTAACCAAGATGCAGGAAAATAGATCTTTTTTTTTCCCTCTCACAGCATGTAGATATGGTAAGGATGACTAATTTATAGCATGCTGACCCCCTTCTAACCGCTGCTGCTTTCTGCTCTAAGAACAGGGTGCAGGCAGCATTTCCCTTGCTGGACTTGAAACCTTGGTAAAATGGACTGCAATTACTGCTGATTGGTTAATGCTTTGGGGTAGAGTTTGTCTCTGATTTGTGGTCTTATCATCCCAGTTGTTGGAGTGTTTGTGTGTTTGTGTTTGTGTGACCTTCTCAGGCCGTAGAGCTGAACCTGGTAGAAGTACTGAAGCAAATCCCTCCCTTTACCTGTTAATTGCTAATGAGAGTAGTCAACCTGGTCAGCAGGATTTTATTTTTTTTTTTATAAGGAACCAAGTTAACAGTCTGAAGTTAGCTGGCTTTTAAAAAAAGGGAGGGAGGGAAAAAAAGGATAACCTTCCAGTCTTACATGAGAAATAACTGATAAGTATGATTGCAACTGCCCCTTCTGGTAATGATACATAATAAGGCTTAATTGCAAGCTGTGGTTAGTACTGTTACGTTAAACATATTGTAATAACTTAAGGTTATGTAGATGTGTTAATAGATACACTGGGGAGGAAACAAAACTCAAATACAAGGCATCAGCAACTCTGTTTTTCTGCCTTGCTGTGTCTAATACTTTGATATGTTTTCCCTTCTTCTGTCATGTTGTCAGACAAATATTTCAGGTGCTCTGTGGATTGAGCTATCTTTAGCTTTGTTGTTCCTCAAGCTCATGTCTGTCATCTTGTAGAACCCAACTTTCTAGAATATCTTGGTGATAAGGCTTACTTCTTTTTCCCTGGTTAGTCTGGAGCTTTAGATAGCTATTTATTTGCTTGTAATTACTTTATTCTTAAGCAACAGTAGTGATATTTGATTCTGTCTATATAGTGTGTTCTTCCTGTAACTGTAACTTTTTTTACTTGGTATTGGAATTCATAGTTTTGGTACTAGTGTCAAGTGGAGATGTGACAACTTCTAGGGCATATCCAGTACGGAGCAGAGCATCCTCAACTGCAATGCTCCTGTCAGTACAGCTGGTAGCTGTGCGTGCTGTGCGAACTCCTGTGTGCTAGGGGAAGGAGAATGGGGAAAAAGTATCATGTTTCACTAAAAATACTTCTGTAAGCAATGACTATGTTTCTACATTAGAAATTGGCAAGATTATTTGTTGCTATAGTTGTTTACTTCTTGCAATGACCTTTTTGCTTTCTGAGTTGTTTCTGACATTGAGTTCCCATGTACTGGCCTCATGATGTAGGAGCACTTGACATGTTTCCTATTCTGTACTGGTCATGATAAAGTGTTCTCATTCCTTGTGGTGGTTGTAATTGAGTCTAAAGTCAGTAGGCGGTTACTGTGAGATCCCTAAGAATGTACTTGAGCACTACGAATGGTTCACATGCTAGTTTAAGCACCCAACCTGTTCAATATTTCCCCCTTACTAAGAAAAAGGGGAAAGGGGTCTTTGCAGCTCTTACTATTTTGACCTATTTACTGAGCATCTTATTAGAAGTTACAAATAGTCATCTGTTGGTTAAAAATAATTAACAAAAACCAACTCAGACCTTCATATAAATGACATTAGAAGATCAGGAGAATCTGAACATGAAAGGATATAAGCAGCAGTACATCTTCAGTGTGTTCTGGTGTTTCTGAGGTGGCAGGTGATCTCAATGGCAACTAGGGCTTCTCCCTGCCCTGCTCTGAGCTGCCAGAACCAGGCTGCTGCTTTCCCTTGGTGGCTGGTGAAGGTCGTATGTATGCTTTTACAATGTGTTACTTCCCTGGTGACAGCCAGCGGGCATTGCTGTGAAATTGAGAGGACCTTTCATCCTGGTTTTAATGTCGTCACTAGGAGGTCTGAATCGGTGTCACCGAGGACAGAGGTGGTGTATATCTTACTCTCGGATATCTTTGGCACTCAGTTATTGGAAAAGAGTTAGGTCTAATAACACACCATCAGTAATTCTTGATTAAAACAACCTGCAAGTTCTCTGCTGCAGGTAACTATGGTGACATAAGAAAACTGCATGTTTCTAGTTAGACAACTAGATAGACATAAAATTTCTTTCTACAGTTAACCATTAACTTCACATATAGTTTCATGTTCAAGAACAACATGGAGAGTGTAACTAGTTGTGATAAAATGATAAATAGCTTCTATATAAAAAAACGAGGCTTTGTTTAATTGAGAATTTGTGACTCCCTTTAGTTCTCTATAACTTGACTCAATCTGATATAGCTCCCCATTAGTAATAACGGGAAAGTTCAGAATATTCTACTGGAAAGCATATTCAAGGGAGACTGCTGCCTTGTAGCTGTGTGTGGCTTCAGTACAGCGAACTGTAAATGTTGGTGGCTGGTCTTTCTACTGTCGGTAGCCTTGGATGACTCTAATCTCATCTGGATTTTGTTTGTATCTTCCTCTAACTCCTGGGAATGCTTTCTGGCAAAGAGGAGGAATGATTTCTGCACAGTCATACTGACTGGCCTGGGTGACCTTTCTCTGCAGGTAATCCTAGATGCACCCGAGGAAGTGAGAGTCACCCTCTTCAACCTGATCCTGGCAGAGGGGCTGAAAGGCAGCTTCTGCCTCACGGGCATGTGAAAGCTGCTGCTGTAGGAGATCACTGCACCCCATGGGCTCTTTCTCCTAATAGTGCTGGTGTCTTGCTGGAACATGCGAAGCTCATGCCTGTAGTGGTTGGTCCTGCCGTGTACAGCTGGCATTTGGTCTCCAGCTCAAAGATCATCCAGAAACCACTGCTGCCCCATAAGAGATGAATCAACAGAAAAAGTGTTTTCTGCTGTGGATAACTACCAAAAGTTCTTTGTTTCCTCTCCACTTTGTGTTAGTGCAAAGGCTGGGGCCAAAATGTTTGGAACAAACCTAACAAGGTGGGCTGCTTCTGATCCTTGTGCACAAGCTCTGTCGTGGATAGCAAATGTCACTGCAAAGTTTATAAGAACACAGGCAGGCCTGGCCCCAGATTACATCCTCTTGCCAGATTTTATTTCTCTTACTTTCCTTTCTCTTGCTCTGCCTTCCTTTTTTTTTCCCTTATGTGTGTTTAAATGAATTGGCTCCTTTCTTGTTGTCAGGATCAGTTTGAAGCATTTGGGAAGCAGCATGGCCTCTTTCTAAGTTAAGTCTGTTAATCATGTTCTTTTGTCTGTCTTATCAAGCCCTTGTCTCTACTCCAGCAATTCTGTGTGCAGCTCTGCTGGCAAAGCCCTCTTGGGCCAGCTGAGGGAAAGAGGTTTCTGCCAGTTTCTTTTTGCTGTCACAGCAAACATAAGCAAAGCTGAGGAAAAACTACCCACTGTTAACTGATAAAAGTGTTCAGCAAGAGGGATGTGAATGTTTTACTCTCTGAATCTGCATGGTTCTGGTATGCGGTGTCTCCCTGCCTCTCCTTTACACCCTCTGGTGTAAACTGGACCCTTTTTTGCCTTTGAGAAGGACCCATTATCTGCCTCATGTTTGTGCCGTGCTTAGCACAGTGTAGGCTGCTCCTTAAGTCCTGTCTAGCCATTTGCCCTTCCTGAAGGGCTCAGTATGGTTTGTCATTGCAAGGCAAATACTGGAATTTATTGATCATTATGCTCAGTGATGGACTGTTTCTCCTTACGGGATGCTGGCAGAGTCCCAACTGCTTTGTACTTGTGTTGTCTTTAAGTATGTATAAAGCGAGTGAAATACCAGTTTTGAAAAAGGAGAAATTTAGGTTGGCTTAGCGTACTGTATACCAGGCAGGACCCTGTAGAGAGAGACATGCTTTTTATGTGCTGCAGAGATGTGTATTTATTTGTGTATTTGTATATTTGTGATATAGACTTTTTTTTTTCAAGAGGCCAGACTGCTTTCAGGAGGTTAGGAGTAAGTGGTATGTGTGTGGGCAGGGATGGTGGGGGAAGCAGTCTAGAGCCCTGTGCCTCTTACCCTGTAGGGTGGGAGAGGACTTTTGCCCTTCCCCAGAGCCCTAGCTCTTGCTGCAGCATACCAGTCTGCCCCAGTACAGAGCTGATCCCAGGGCTGCCCAGCATGGCTTGGGGCAGTGCTGTCTCCAGGGACCCCTCAGGTGCCCCATGCTGGGTGCAGCTGTTCTTCCAGTGTTGCCCCAGAGGTTTTCCTTGTCTTCTCTTGGGAAATGGATGTATGGGACCATCCCTTGGGCTGCCACTTTATAAAATTATTTTCCAGCACCTTTCTAAGCTTAAACTTTGAGTCTTGCAGCTGTCAAAAGCTGGGATATGTAGCTGCTCTGTCTGGAAAAGGAAAGTGAAAGACTTCCTGAAGCACAGCAGGTTGTTACCTGTGTCCCAGGAAATCTGGGCAGCATCCTGCTGCACTGTGCACTGGAGGACGGAGCAGGGATGTTCCTGATTGCAGGGCGTGGATAGCAGGTCCTGCATGGAAATGTGTCCAGGTGTGGGGAGGATGTGTGGGTGGGAGAGGCTGCGTGAGCAGAGGGTGCAGCACGTGCACAGCCTGTTCCCATTGCGACAGCAGCGCGGTGGGCTGGCTCTGTGCCCTGATGGGACAGCTGGGGCTGCCTAGGTGGCTGCTGTCACCAGATGCCTGCATGTCCCTTGGGTGGGTGTGTGGGAAGCAGGTGGAGCAGGTTTGCAGCCTTGCTGACACCGTTGCAGTGGAGGTGGTGATGGGCTTGGCAGGGTGGGTGCTGCGCCCCTTTCCTAGCCACCTGCAGTCACCCTGCACTTGTACAAGTGACTTCTGTGAGATTGCTTCCTCCCATAGAGGGTGTTCTGCAGGACTTCACTAAATGCAGAGGCTTTGCGTGTTCCTGTGTCTGTCTTGAGAATGGTGGATACTGTAATAAACCAGGAAGGAGTAGCTTAGATTGCAGAAATAGTTTGATAGTCTTCAGGGGACTCTTTAAAGTGACAGCAAGATGTGGAGCTCTGGTGGCCAATGAAATGGAAAAACTGTTCTGAGAGAGTGAATCTGAGTTATTTCCCCCATCACAGCAGGGCCCATTGCGTGGGGCTGTAACGTACCATGAGCTGTCAGAGTGACTGAAAGCAGGAAGTAATTCCGCTTGTTTTCACTGTGGGAAGGGAGGGGATGGGAAATGAAGGAAGAAGGCTGGATGCTCTTAGTGTTAAACGAGGTGTCTTCTGCTTTTTCAGCAGATTCAAATACTTTTTCAACTTGTAGACCTAGGGCAACAAGCTTATTGAGGCAATAGAGCTATAGCCTTCTCAGTTTTGGTATTTTCAGTCTCTTATACATGTGTGCATTGTGTTGATTATATAATTATACTTAATTATTAGTTATAAAGGCCTTATTTCTGTAAGATCTTTGACACTGTCCCACACAATGCCTTTGTTGCTAAATTAGAGGCGAGTTTGATGGACAGACCATTTGATGAATAAGGAGTTGGCTGGATGCTGCCTCTGCAGATTTGCAGTGGCTCCATGTCCACACAGTGAATGTTAACGAGTGGTGTGCCGTGGGTCTGTATTGGGACTGGTACCGTTCAATATCTTTAAGGATGCAGACAGTGGGATGGAGTGCACCCTCAGCAAGTTTGAGGATGCCACCAAGCTAAGTAATGCAGTTGATTTGCTTGAAGGAAGAGATGCCACCCAGAAAGAGCTTGACAGGTTTGGAGAGAGGGCGCATGTGAACCCTCGTGATGTTCAGCAAGGCCAGGTGCAAGGTCCTGCACCTCAGTCAAGGCAGTCCCCATATCAATACAGATATCAATACAGACTGGGGATGAAGCGTTGAGAGCAGCCCTGAAGAGAAGGACTTGAGGATACTGGTGGATGAAAAGTTGGATGTGAGCCAGCAATGTGTGCTTGCAGCCCCGAAAGCCAATTGTATCCTGGCCAGCAGCTTGAGGGAGGAGATTCTCCCTCTCTGCTCTTATGAGACCCCCCTAGAGTACTGCATCCAGTACAAGAAAGACTTGGACCTGGTGGAGTAGGTCCAGAAGAAGGCCACAAAGATTACCCGAGGGCTAGAGCACCTCCTGTATGAGACAGGCTGAGAGAGTTTGAGTTGTTCAGTCTGGAGAAGAAAAGAATAGTGGCCTTGCGATACAAAAAGAGGGCTCCTAAGAAAGATGGAGTGAGACTTTTTTGCCAGGGCTGGTAGTGACACTCCCTGATGAAGAGTCCCTCCCCATCTCTCTTGTAGCCCTGGAAGGTCTCCCGGGAGCCTTCCCCTCTCCAGGCTGAGCAAGCCCAACTCTCTCAGCCTGTCCTCACAGGAGAGGTGCTGCAGCCCTCTGACCATCTTTGTGGCCTCCTCTGGACCAACTGCAACAGGTCCATGTCCCTCCTGTGCTGAGGACCCCAAAGCTGGGTGCGGTACTGCAGGTGGGGTCTCATGAGAGCAGAGTAGAGGGGGAGAATCCCCTCCCTCAACCTGTGGGTCACGCTGCTTTTGATGCCCCCAGGACACGGGTGGCTTTCTGGGCTGTAAACGTATACGGCGTAAGTCATGTGCAGACCTTGGCTTCAGTGCTGAGAGTCTGTAGGTGGGGTATTCAAATGCTGCTTGTAATTTAAAGAAGAAAGGCTAGAAGTTTAAGTTGGATAACCTATTCCCAGGAGGAGGAAAATACTTAAAGGTTTGCAGTGGAAGCTGTCCCAGTTCCTCTGGCTCGTGACTGTGCCTGTGCTGTCACACTAGATTGTGCACAGCCAATTCTATGGCTAAGAGGAGTTTGCTTTTGCAGCAAATGTTTGAGTTTCATTGCATCCAGTGAGATGTCTCTGAGATGTTTTGATCTCTGTTACTCCTTCTGTCCTTCTGGGAACATGAACAATTTCCTCATGCCCTTACCAACCTACTTCTGGTATCTTCTATGTGGTGATGCAAACCAAATTTAACCAAAATTTTGCTTCTTTCTGGGGTAATTATGCCGCCCCTGTGGATCATCTCCTTCCATTATTCACCGTAAACTTTGCAAATGCTCCCCATATCTACTCTTACTCTTCCTGTTCTGCTCCAGCATGCTTGAAAGATTCTGTTAAGTTGCTGTATAGCAGTGAAGCATCTGAAGTGCACATGCTAGGAGGAAAGCCTTGTCCCTTACTGTGCTAGAAAGGGTATAGTTGGGCTCAGGAAGTGGTAATATGTAATAGCAGAATGTTATCAAATGCTGATATTTAATGAATACTCCTAACAGGTATCAGTCTGCCAGCTCTCTAGCTTTCTACACCTTTTACCGAAGTGTGTGTCAACATGTGTATATAAACACGTTTCATGTAAGACTTGTGAATGCAATTAGAGAATAAATTTGTCAGAAAAATTCATTGTGAGACTAATTTATTATCAGACACTGGGGCTGGCATCTGTGTGTTTTAAGAAGTGATGTTAGTTATATGACCATTCTTGCTACTATTAGGTTAGCTGGCTGATACTCCAAGTTGGGTATGTTTTATACAGGAGACTGAAATGTGGCTCTGTAGCTATCCAACTCTGATTCTTTGTGAATAGCTTTGGTGTCATTTCTAATTAAAGTAGACTTTCAAGAAAAAACTTCATGAATTTTGGTTGAAACAGATATTGACTGGAAAATGGGGTTCAGTGGGCACTTCACCTTTCTCTAATTTGTTATCCAGCGTTTGACCATTACTAGCGGATGTCAGGGCAGGAGGAGGCAAGGGAAGGCAGGGGGTTTGTGTCAGCAAATGCATGTCATGTAAGATGGTCCTTTGACAGCCTTCCTTCTGAAGGGCAATGTTATACAGCCAAGATGATAGAAAAAGGCCATCTTAGAGTTTTATGTTATGTACCCTTTAGAAAATATTTTTCTTCTCAAATCGGCACTCCAAAGGGACCCTGAAAGCTTAAGCTTAATTAATGTGCTGGCACCCAGCAGATGAAAAGTACAAAGCAAATGCACTTTGTCTGCCTGTGTCTTCTCCTCCTGCCCCGTAACCCTTCCCATGTTATCTTTCTTAGTGTTCAAGAAGGAATAGCAATAAAAGGGAGTGTGGAGAACTTTAACATTGTTCTGCTGTCATGTCCCACCATCCTTGTACAGGGTCCCAAAGAAGATGAGTGTTAGAAATGTATGGTTTAGAGTAGCTCTGAGTTTCACATTTTGCTTCTTTTTCCAGGGTAGAGAAAATGATTGATTTGTTTCAGTATATATTGTGCCTTTTGATCTACTAGTCTGTGTAGAAGAGGAGCAGCTCCTTGCACAGGGCTCAATTCCAAGCCTTTTTTTTTTTCTTTTTTAAATCTGATAGAATTTATCCTCATGGCTTCTTTTCGAAAAGCCCCAGTTTCTTCCTCCTTTAGATGCAGTCAGACCAAAGCATTCATTTTCTAATGACTCCTCAAACATGCCGAGTTTTGTTCTTTGCCATTTTTGTGTTGAGTCTACCCTGACGTGAGCCAGGATGTGCTTATCTGGTTTCTTGGTACAAGGCTGCTGATGCACAGAACCAGAGGTGGGCAGAAAAAAAATAAATTGAAGGAGGGAAGGATGCCTTCCTGATGTGTTACACTCCCCTAGCTTCTGTTTGCTATGAGTACTAAATAAAAACAAACTGAAAGGTAAAAAGGAGGAAGTGCTTTTGTTTCAGGGAGGTTTTGCTTGAACACTGTTGCTGCTTTCATTGTTTTCTGCAGAGTGGGAAGCCCCCCGTTAAGGACATGTTCACAGATCTGAAAGATGGAAGGAAGCTTTTGGACCTTTTGGAGGGTCTGACGGGGAAACCTCTGGTAAGAGAAATGTGTGTGAGTCTTTCTCACTTATTAAAAAAAAACAACAAATAAACCACACAACCCAAACTGCAGCATGTGATTTTTTTTTTTTAGTTTTAATTTATTTAAAAACCTATTTTGCTTGTAATGTGTACTTGTTCTCTACAGTTCTAGTGAAATTCCCGTGAACTCCATGGGATATAGGGTCAGGCTGAACTTAGCTGTGTGTGTAACCCTTCCTTGAGGGCTGACACATTGTTTAGCAAAGCATGTAAAACCAACGGTGTTATTTACACAGTGTGTATTTCTAATAGAGATCTTTTAGAGGTCTGCTTCTGGATGAGCTGGAAGAGCAGTCTCTGGCTGGATACCTGTGGACTTTTTCTAATAAGTTTATGAAAGAGCTGTTAAAAAACCAAAAAAATAACAGCTTGTAGGTAATACAAAAACTTACATCTCCATTGAAAATATCCTTTATAATCTATAGATAGAGGACTAAAAACTCCTCAAATCTTGTCTGGGAAAGTGTATGTGGGGCTGAAAAGTCCTCCCCTGCTCACTTTGATACCTCTTCAGAAAGAGATGAGGCATGGTGAAACCTGTTGCTATCCTTTGGGATTAAATTCTTGATTTCTCTATTTATGATAAATCTTAAATTTGTTTACTGACCTTATGGGGAACCTTCAACCATTTTTTAAATTCACCTTGCAAGCTTGCCTTGTTTTTTAAACAGATGCATTTCACTAGTGCTTCTAATGGTTTGTGGTCTGATTTGAAGTACACTGACCACAATAAAAGTCTTTGGGTTTCCAATTTCGTTATTACTGTGTTCAATGTTCAGCTCTGTGCTTTTGTAGTATGATCTTGTTCTGCCACAGGAGTTAAATTGTGGTAATTAAAAGCAAATGGAGTGGCAGGTATTGCCAAGAGCTGCAGTGTTTCTTTTTTTTTCCCCTCCGATATTAAAAGGAAGGGAAAGTCAGGAAGCATAACTTCTTCCCAGTATGCAGAGGGAAGTTCCCAGACTTAGCAGGCTTTTGGTGCCAGAAAAACAAATTGCTGCTTGTTCCCTCTTGGGAGCCAAAAAATTTCAACTACTCTGGCAAACATTCAAAACCCTCAGATTTTCCCTGGGAACTCCCACTTTGCTGTTGTATTGCCAATTTATAATTCTGCAGATGCTGGGAATAAGAATTCTGGACTTACTAAAGATGAACTGAAACACATTTTGAATCCAAAGCTTGTCCTGTACCTTCAATTGATGAATATTGTTCTGACTAGTTTTAATTTCAAAATTGTTGTGGATTATCTTGTTTAGTTTTTGTTCCAACTTAAAAAAAAAAAATTAAATCTTGAGCTAATTAAGACAGGTTTCCTGTTTGCTCTATCATTTATTTTGTTTGGTCTGTCAAGTTAATTCTGATGTGAACAGATTGTAATTCTTTATTTTCAGCCTAAAGAACGAGGTTCCACACGAGTACATGCCTTAAACAACGTCAATCGAGTACTGCAAGTCTTGCATCAGAACAATGTGAGCATGTTTTCCTACAACTTTTTGATAGACTCTCTAACTTATTCCTGTGTGTAAATGAGTTAAAAATACAGAGAAAAAAAATTTGGTACCTAAAATGAGAATTCATGAAGATGAGTAAAGTGTTCTCAGTTTTCCTTATCTGATGTAGAATTTCAGTGTCTGGCAATTTTGTGAAATCTTAAAATAACTTAATGATGGTTTTCACTAAGCTGTGTTTTGTTGACGTGTTCAGCTCCGCAAACAAAGGTGACTTGAAGCTGTGCTGAGCATTGCTCATGAACCTCGCAGGACAAACCCAAACAATTTCTAGTGATGATGCATAACTTGTTCAAAAATCTATAAACGTAGGACAGGTTTTGTCTCTTCTTTGTGTCCTGCCTCAAAATCCAGGAGGATCTTTTCATTGACATCTGCCAGCTCTGTGTCAAGTCTGTATTGAGTGTTTCTAACGTGGAGCTTTGGTAACTGATTAGAAGAGCAAACAAACCCTAATTGTTCTTTAAGAAAAATCACAATAATAGTTTGTATTTTTTCACTGCGTGGAAGCCAGCAGTGCTGTAGTAGACAGATTTTATTTTTCCCCTGAAGAACAATTCTGGGTAAGAGTACTCTCTCTATACTTAGAATTTCTATTTGCAAATGTAGGGGCACTAAAATAACTTAAGAACATTCTGGTAATAAAATACATCTAAAGCAAAAAGGCACTGACATATTTATGTGAACTGCTGATTGAAGAGTGATACGAACATGCTGTATAATGCTGCAATTTCCCCTCCGTGTTGGTGGAGGCAGCAGCCAAAGTTTAGTGGTGGGTTGTTGGGTTTTTTTCTTCTTTGAGGTGCTGTAAATATTATATATTTTTTCCCTAAGGATAAGTAGTGAGTCTTTCCAGCTTGACATTAGTTTATTTTCTGAAGATAATAAATTAATTAATATTGAATTACAATAGTTAGTTCTTCCTTAAGCTGGCCGGATCTGGGTTTCTAGAAGTAAGCAGATGGTGTTAGCTGAAGGCTGTTAAGGTCAAACATGATTTATACCTACTGCTTGACTTCATTTTGAAGTGTGCGTGTGTTAAGGTGAAGGGAAAAGGCATCCACTGAGAAGCAATGACGTCTGTTGCCTGAGAGTTTGTGGGCTATGCGATATTCATAACTTGTGAAATAATTAAGTGTTCATATATATATATTGCAAGGATCAGGCAAGCCTAGGGTGTAGATGTTCAAGTGATCCTGTGAACCTCCTCCATCTCCTGAGCAGAATGAGTCTCTGTAATGAATTTCAACTTTTTTGATTTATGGACCAAGGTTTTAAAAATAATAATTAAAAAAAAATCCACTAGAAATCATTCCATATAGCCAATATCAGTCTCCTGTCAGTAGCACTGTCTACTGTCAGATTTCTTTTACTGGTTATCTTTACTTAAGTCTTAGTAGTCCACTTGCCATCCTAATACATCTGCATCCTCAAAACATTGGCTTAATTTGGAATCATTAAAATACAAAAATGGACATGTGAAGTATTTTTGTTTATCTATGATGTAGATAGCAAGAGGAATGCAGCATTGTTATTATTGATGTATGACTAAAAAATGGGAAGTTTTGTTACCCATTCTCAGGAGTGTTTTTCTTCTGTTACAGGTGAAAAAAGCTCTTGCAACATAAATATTTTATTTTTGTGTCCTTGACCTTTAGTCTTGCTTTCTGCTCCTTATGCTCTAGAGTGCTTTCCAGTGCGTTGTTTAATGATCTGCACTGGTGATTCCTTTAGCCTGTTAGTGCCTGTTTAATTCAGTTATCTTAAAATATGTGCCCAGAATTTGCAAAGAGTATTGCTGTAAGTTTCTGTTCCAGCTGCAGTAAAAATTGGGAGAGGACAATCCACAAAGCCACAAGCTTCCTTAGGACTTTGAAGTGTAATTTGTGGTTCTGTGTTAATCTCGCAGCAGAGTGTTAATTTGGTTCTCCTAACCAAGGCACCTATGGGGAACTGAAAATTGTCAAGATGATATCTCCAAGCAATGAGGTTACAAGTACATTTTGCAGAAATTAAGCTATTTGTGTGATAAGAGGAAAAACATTCATGGAATAACTTTGTTTTAGAGAATATTGCTGATCTACAAGAACAAATTTAAACTTTGTTCTTGTCTATTCTGTCACTGTAGGCTATGTCCACTGAGAATCAGAGCGTGGGCTTAGTGCCTGTCCTGTGGCTCTCTGTATTGTTTATTGCTTGCCAGCTCCTTAGTTGCAGGTTTTGTCTCTGTGACATGTTCTGGTCCCAAGCAGTGCCCAGATGTAGTTCTCAGGGTCAGGGTGGGCTGGGAGGTGTTTCTGGTGAGCACTGTGAGGAACACTGTTTTGGAGCAGGGGTGAGGAAGGGAGGAACAAAGCTCCCCCATGGAGGTGGAACGCACTGTGCTGTTTGCCCCGGGGCTGGGGGATGCTCCTGGCTCTGGCTATTTACCAGAATGGAGTCCTGCCATCAGCCCTGTGTGGGAGTGTGTTGCAGCATCTGCTGTGTGTGTACATACACCCAGGGAGGTATCTGCCTCACCTGCCATGGCAGCGGTTCCTGGCACCGTTTCTGTAGGTGGTGACTAATGCAGCGCACTGCTGTCAGTTCCCTACAAGAGGTGGTGCAGAGTTCCTGCTGCTTTCTGTGCGTTGCCCGAGTGGAGACTTGGTGCCCCAGCTCAGTTTAGAATCTTGAAGCAGCACGGAGTGAGTACCTGGTAGTGTGCTCTAAGCTTTGCTGCTTCTGATGGCTGAATACTTGATGCCCTCTCACTTGATAGTGCAATCTCCTCCCCTATCTTTCCATGTTTTTGTCTTTTTAATGATCTCAAACCATCACTGAGTCTGTATGGGGTCCTATGCAATAGGAAACCTGAAAATTGTATTTTTTTCTTGAGCTTTTGGTCTCCTTATATAAATTGGTGTTTTGATGCTGGTTCATTAAAAGGGTGAACCTCTGAATTACAGAATTTTCATGATTCTATAATATCTGTGGATGTGTCTAGGAGCAGGACTGCTTCACTTTTTTTTAATATCAGGTCCTTCATGTTTGCATTTCTAGTGGTCAGTTTTGATTGCTGGTATGCATGTGTATATTAGGCTAGAGGACAAAACTCTTCCACTGGAGTATCTTCTTTTGGTGCCATTGTTTTTTTTATGTTTAAGCAGTTGTCATGACAAATTCAGGTATATGATACTCTGTCATCTCTGATTCTCTCTTTCTAGCTACTTTTTATTTCAGAGCAGTTGATAATAGATGACTGGACAGCCAGGAATAGGGGGTGGAGTTGCAACTTAAAACTGTGATAACAGTGTTTAATATGGAGTTGATCTGATCTCTCCAGGTGGAGTTGGTGAATATTGGAGGAACTGACATCGTTGATGGAAATCACAAGCTGACGCTGGGTCTGCTATGGAGCATTATCTTGCACTGGCAGGTGAGATGCTGCTGCGAGATTTCTTATTTTCTGGGAATCATGTTGATCTTCTGGGGTTCCAACAAACCTTCCCCGGGGCTTTGCTGGTAACAAATACTGCTTCTGTTTTGGGCTGGTAAATAAAGGCAGGCTAGTGTTTGGTTCCTGATCTCTGTCTATTGCCTGCCTCCTGCAACACGTATTCTTGCATGTGCTCAGTTGTTTTCAGCCCCTCGGTGTTAATTCTCTCCTGCTGGTGTTAATTGCAGAGAGCAATTGTATTTGTATTCTTTCCTGAAGGCTTTTACACACTTCTGTCAGCAGGTCTAGGTAACTGCGTGGGGCTTGCATCTGTAGGTTTGTTTCTTGGTCTGCTAGATTGGATTGCTTCTGGTTTATTCAGGTACCTGGGAAGACCACTGAATTTTCCTGGAGGGACTTCAGCAGATGCTGATGCACAGTACTCAAGCAGCAAGCTGCTTTTGTTGTCTGAGCAGATGCCCTCCCCTTGCAGAAAACCTCTAAGCTGTACTTTTGGGGTTTGCTTACTGGTGGAACCACAGCACAAGGCAGTGAGAAATGTTAAACCCTGTGCTTAGTGTAGGCAGCATCGGGGAGAGTGGGAGGACTGTAGCATGAGAGTGATGTGTCATTATACGAAGCTTTACTGGCTCTTTTAATCAGAGTGCAAAGATGGCTTGAAGACTCCTATTCCCGAATGTCATGTGAGGGGTTAAACACTGACTTGTATCTTTTAATGGGAAAGACCCTTTCATGATTTGTGAAATAGCTTGGTTCAAAGGTTGTGTAAGCAGGAAAAGTGGAGAATATGTCTGTAAGATGTAGCTGCTGCTGACTTGCAGGTGAAGGACGTCATGAAGAACATCATGTCAGATTTGCAGCAGACCAACAGTGAGAAGATCCTGCTGAGCTGGGTTCGGCAGTCCACAAGACCTTACAGTCAGGTCAATGTTCTCAACTTCACCACAAGCTGGGCAGATGGACTGGCCTTTAATGCTGTCATCCACAGGCACAAGTAAGTAGCAAAAAGCTTAACCTGGACACAGTGAAGAAAGCAGCTTTTTTCCCATGTCTTCATTCTCGAGCATCTGACAGGTTCTAGCCTGTTTCAGTGGTTCATTGTTTGTGGTGGGCTTTTTGGTTGTGATAATATCAGTGGAGGGATGTTGCCAGAGCCTTGCAAATGATGGAACCAAGGCAGCAGTGTAACACTCTCGGTTCCTGCACGTGCATGCACACTTGCTAACTGAAGTGGATTTACATCCCACTTGGTGTGCATTGTACAGTCAATATACCGAGCGGTCTTTGCAGGGGGGGCTGACCACCTCCTTCCCCTCTGCTTCCTCTGCACAGGGAAACGTCTTCAGTGAGAGTTTGTCTTATTTCAGTAAAAAGAGACAGAAACTTCAAGACAAAGGAATAAGACTCTGTAGCTTTTTTTAATTTTTGAATATATCTTGCCTGAAAGACAATGTCTGTAGTTCATCCAGGAGAACTGTTGAGCTGAAGAATGAAAGGGTAATAGAATACTTTAGGTATCTTATAAAGTATTCATTAGTTTGTTCATTATACTTTATAAGGAATGGTGCTAAAGCTGCTTCGAACGGATTTTTTTTGTGTTCTTTCTGATTTTTTTTGAGAACTCTTTGGTAGTTTAAAGAAATAATTGTTACAGACTCCTGTGAAACTTGCATTTTTTTTAAAAATATTTTTTCAAATTTTTCTTTGAAGTCTACTTTTGGGCAATGCATTCTAATCCAGTGTACCTTAAACGAAGTCAACTCATTGCTTTGCAAGGGCTGACTGTTCTTAACCTTAAAGAACCATTTTAACATGGTAATGGTATGATAATTTCCAGAATTTAACCAAACCTCCTGGCAACCAGGTATCGGGCATGGCAAATGCTTTACAAACATCCAGAATTTTTATACCCAGGAGATGCAAAGTGTTTGCAAAAGCGGATGTTCCCTTTGAGCCTGCTGTTCTCTGCTCTTGAGTGCCCATTCAGGCTGTGGTGAGTGAATAATGGGCTGGGTCTGCACTGACACCAGAGCAGAGCTGGCTTGTGTTCAGGCTGCAGGGATGTATGGGGAGTGCCTGTGCCACACTGAGGGCTCCTGGAAGTTTGGAAGGATTGTTCTGCAACGGCAGAGCACTATTAGCAAAGGTCTCTCTGGAGTTTATCAGAAGTGTTACCAAGTCCCTCCTCTGGACGGTGTGAGCTGTACTGATGGTTTCCATACTGGTGTAACTGTCTGGTGGTGTAGCTCTGCTGCTGTGATGGAGAGAGAGCCAGCTTTAGACACAAGTGACACCTAGGTGACCTGAGTGAAGCAGAAGGAGAGAGGCAGCCAAACTGGCTTCAGGCTGATTGTTGTCCTTGTGTTGTGACTATGTGCTTGGGCTTTGGGGGATCTGAAGTCTGCGAGTTCTGCCCTTTTCAAAGCACTGCATCCCTGCTGAAGATTTGAACCGAGTAACTGTGCTTTCCTCTGGCTTCCTAAAATTTCTCAATTACCTGGCTCTGCTGATCTGAGCCTGTTGTTCCCTCTTCCTGGGAGCCTGGCAGCTGTCGGAATTCAGCTTTGCTTGTCCCTGGGCACCAGTCCTTTAGCCAGGGGAGCACCATTTTCCCCACACTTCAGAGAAATCTTGAGCTGGGTTTAAATTTAGGATGGCTTTGAAAGAGAAGCTTTAAAAGGCACTTGCAAGGAACAAGGGGATTATGTCAGATTCCAGAGTGGTAGGACAAAAAAGCTGTTTCACTCACCCAGAGAGCAGTGCTTCCCTGCCTAAGGGACATTTTCAATATTGCTTTTTTTAATTTAGTTTGATATGATGCTTAATATTGGAGAATTTTTGTGGATCCCATTAAGAAGTTTAGTGTCTTGCTTTTCTCTTTATGTATGTATCAACAATTGTTAGCAGTGTCACCTCTTGGCTATAATATCTAGTAACTTTATGACATTTGCAGTACTTAATAAAATTATGAGGCAATAGGACATTTTAACACCTTAGTGTGCTGGTCTTCTTCATTTCCTAATATTAGCTTAGTTCCTCTTTGAATTGAATTCTGCTCTTCAGTGCCATTTTCTTGCTTACAGGTAAATACCCAGATTGCATTTTATTAAAATTTGTGTTATCACGACAGTGTGCAGGCAGTGCATATCCAATACACTTACTGCAATGGGTTTTTCAAAGTAAGAGTCTCCGCTGAAACTTTGTGAATCTATGTGCGTATCCTTGTTGCTGCTTGCATGGAGGTACAGTACCACCAGCTTCTATGAGGATCTTGGCATATCAGTGTTTCCTGCCCACCCCACCTTCCTCTGGCTTTTTGCTTCTCGGACCTTCCTGTTTCACAGAGTGTGAGGACTCAACAGATGTTACAAGGATGCTCCCAGGTCAATTTACAACTGACTTAAGTATGAAAAATAAAAGGCAAGCCCATTTCTTCCTCTGAGTTCTCTAAAGCACAGAATCAATGAGAAGCCAGTGTGAGAGGGGAATGGAAAGTGTTTTAATGGCTCTGTAGTCTTACAGCTGCGCTGCTGCAGCACCAGGCTGATCATGTCCTGCTGCTCTAGGTAGGAATGGACCCTGTTTGCTGACCCTGCTTCCTGCTCCATGCTTTGCTCTTTCCCCTTCAGACCTGCTGGTATGTTTTGGGTGCACATCTGGACTGGAGATTTAGTTTGGTTAACGTTAATTTGAGATGAAGGCGGCTGGCACTGTAAATTGATCAGCTGCTTGGTCTGATTTGCATTGTGACTCTCCTGAGCAGTTGTCATGGGGTGGATTTTTTTGTAGGCTTCTTTTAATGGGGAAAAAGGCCGTGGGGCAGGGTGAGCGAGTAGGGGTGCAGACCGCTGCTGCTCCTGGCAGGGGTGTTCTGGGGTGGTCACTGACTCGCGTCACAAGTTTGGAATGAGGCTCGCCAGGAGCAGAGTGACTCCTGATTTGCCCAGTAGAGCCTGATGCAGAAAGCATGTAGTAACAGTACTGCTGTGGAAGAAACAACTGAAGAAAACTGGTTCTGGAATAAATTTTAAACACAGTTTATTTTCTTATTAATAGTATTTAATCTCCTGTTGCAGTCAATGAGTCAATACACTGGAAGAGGGGTGTTGCAGTCAGTGAATTGATTTCTGATTGCTAGAGTCTCACTAATAGAAAGCACATGTGTATATGCACTTGTTAATATTACCGAGGTAGTTACCTTCATACTTGTACCTTTGTATTCTGCATGGTACACAATTTTTCCTTCAGGTAAAATTTACAAATTTCTTTCCTGTTTTGTCTTTACTTTTAGACCTGAGCTTTTCAGCTGGGATAAAGTTATGAAGATGTCCCCAGTTGAGAGACTGGAACATGCTTTCAGCATAGCCAAGAACCACTTGGGAATTGAGAAACTGTTGGATCCTGAAGGTGGGGTAGAGTTATTTTACTAGAGAAGGTTTTTTGAGCTCTTTTGAGAGATTTCTTCTGTTGACATTTACCATTAATACAAATTCTAGTGGTTTTGTGCAGTGATATTTTGTTTCAAGCCCTTAAATTTGGGTTTAAAAGAATGTAATTTGTAGGGCAAGGATATGTCTGTGCATGTATATGTTCAGCTTCTGGAGTGTTAAGGTTTAGATTGACTTACCATTCTAAGACAGTGTACAGAGGGTGAAATTGTTTTTTAAAAATCCAGAGCTGTTGCTCTGCTTTGAAGTGAGCCTCCAAAGATTAGTTTTGGAAGACAAGCTCTCAAACTCTATAGATTCAAGCACCACCTTCTCAAAAACAAAAAGTGTTAACGGAATGGGTAGCACTCAAACTGAGAGAGAAGCCAACCTGAGTTGGTGAAACTCTCTCCTGTATGAAAAGTAAGAAAATGAGCTGACCAGTGGTGGGAGTGGGGATAGAGCCTAAATGGAAATGTTTATGTGGGATGCTGTCCCTGAACTGCATTTCTGCTTAGCAGGTACTCCAGGATAATTTTTCCCAAACAGTTTTTATTCCTTAATTTCAGGTTTGGTCTCTTACTTCAAAAAGATCATGCCTTTTAATGTGGATTCACTTCCAAATGTAGAAATTTTTTTTAAAATTTTTTTTCCTTCATTCTGCTTTCAACATACATAAAACTTGGCCTTTTAACTTAAAGCTTATTAAAGGCTACTTAACAGGAGAACTTGTTATTTACACTATATGTAAGGTCTTAACTATATTTTAAGTAATGAGTTAGAAAAACAGCTGCTTCATTTGTTTTCCCCCATATTTTGTCTTTTTTGATGCAGATGTTGCTGTACAGCTTCCAGACAAAAAGTCTATTATCATGTATTTAACCTCTTTGTTTGAGGTCCTTCCTAAGCAAGTCACTATGGAAGACATCCGGGAGGTGGAGACCCTTCCAAGGAGATACAAGCAGGAGTGTGAGGATGGAGAGTTCAGTGTGCAGCAGGTATGTTTAGATTTTCTTGAGTTGTAATTTTAGCTGATCTTCAGTCTTGTCAGTTATCTCTGGAATGTGTCCTGTCTTGGGCAGCACGATTGGGAAAAGATGAAAAATCATAGCATCTGCTTTGTGATTGTCTTTTTTTTCTTTTCTGATTCATGTACAAAATCCTGTGTGTTGAGATATAAAGTTCCATCTGTGTTATGCTTCTTTCTTCTACATCTTTCTCATTTATCTTGGCAAGCTGGAGAGGGTGACCCAAAATCGTTAACCAAGTTTGCCATAGGACTTTTGGTGGTGGTAGTAGTGATGGGGTTTTTTGGGGTGTGAAATCCACTGATAAATGAGCAAGATTAAAGTTGTCTTCTTTATTCAGGTTCTTCATTTTGAATTGAAGTTCATTACTGGTAACTGTGGCCCCTCTTGTTGAGATGTACCCAATGATAACTTTGAACACGTTTATGAAGGATTAAAAGGGATCTCAGTTGTTCTATCCCTAGTATCATTTGGGAAGGCGTCTTCTGTGCACTTTCCAGATGTGACTTTTCTCTTGGTTGTCTAGGCTGTAGCACTGGAAGAGGATCAGGCCAGTTCTAGAGCAGAGACTCCCAGCACGGTGACAGAGGTGGATATGGACTTGGATAGCTACCAAGTTGCTCTGGAAGAAGTTCTTACATGGTTGCTGTCAGCTGAGGATACCTTCCGGGAACAGGAGGAAATATCTGGTGATGTTGAGGAAGTCAAAGAGCAATTTTCCACCCATGAAGTAAGCTTCTCTTGAGAATTAATTTGTTGCGTTTTCTTGTGTGTATGTGGGAGCTGCAGAACTTCCATTGAGTAGTCCTTATCCAAAACCTGCCATTCTGTTTCTTTTGTCTGTCTTTCTCTAAATGAAAAGCATATCTAACTGAATGTGATGGGGGGTTTTTGTTTGGTGGTGGTGGTTTTTTTTGACAAATAGCTACTTGAAGGTGAGAGAGATCTTGTTAGAATTTACAGTGGAACATACTTTGAAACTTTAATTTTTTTTAGTCAGCTTTTGGTGACCGGCTCACTTGTGTCTATAATACAAATACAATCTCATCCAGGCTGATTCACGCTTCCCTGCTGCCAACTACTAAAGAGCTTGATCAGCCTTATGTTACTTGCTATTAAATGAGGGCAATGCTGAAACTGATGATCAAGTCAGTTTAATTCAGTGGTCTCCCCATCATGACTGGCATAGTTTATTTCAGAAACATGTTGTTGCTTCCAAATTGTTGTTTCCAAATTATTTTGTTTTGGTTCTCTTTCAAGTCTGAACAAATGTTCTAATGTTCCTAAAAGTTTCAAGTGTCGTGTTGGATATTTTAGTTTTCTCCTAGTTTATTTTTTATGGCTTGCCTGTATAAAATTGAATTTAACATCTGAATGCTGATCAGGTTTTTTTGCATTGTTTCATGCCATGAACCAAAGGAAAGAGGTATTCTGGATCTACTCTAAATATTTGAATTTTTAATGTTATTAACTCATGGGGTTCTACTTGATACATTTCAGATCTTGTTCTATGTTCTGTTGGCCATAGGTAAGTTTCTGTTTTATTTTTGTTCAAAGGCTGTCTTCTTACAACAGCTTTTTTTTTTTTTTTCTGAGGTGGTCAGCTTTTTTCCTCAACTATCTCTTTTTTTACTGGCTCCAGAATTTTGTAGCTCATGGAGAATCTTCTGTCAGAGAGAGTAACAGGTCTGCCGTGCTTGTGTGTTCAATGGTGCCAGCCCATTCTGCAGCACTGTGTTCAAACATGACAATTGATTAGGACCCTTGCAAATTCATGAACTGTAGGAGCTCACAGATCGTGGTGGTGTGGTTTTTTTGTACCGTTTGCAGGCTTTTATGATGGAACTGACTGAGCACCAGAGCAGTGTGGGCAGTGTTCTGCAGGCTGGAAACCAACTGGTGGCCCAGGGAAATCTGTCACCTGAAGAGGAGTTTGAGATCCAGGAGCAAATGCTGCTGCTGAACTCCCGCTGGGAAGAGCTCCGGGTGGAGAGCATGGACAGGCAGTCCCGGTGAGCCCTGCTGCACCACCCTTCCCAGAGCTGCAGGGCTCACCTCCGGGCCCTACTGCATCTTGGAGCTGGTTTGCATCCATTTGTAGGGGTGTTTTTTTCAGAATTAACTGTTTGGTTTGTATATGAAATCTACCTTCATATACATATAACTGGTTTTTTTTTGATTTTTACATAAATGTGTAAGAAATAACTGAAATACCTCTGCCTGTGCTTCCCCTGCAGCCTGCACGACGTGCTGATGGAGCTGCAGAAGCAGCAGTTGCAGCAGCTGTCTGACTGGCTGACAGCCACAGAACAGCGCATTCAGAAGATGGAATCTCAGCTCTTCGCGGAAGATTTGGAGTCCCTTCAAAAACAGTTGGAAGAACATAAAGTAAACCTTTTTGTCTGTCGTATAATACATACAGGAGAAGTATTTGAAGGATGTGTATGCTGGTGGTTTCCTTAGCGGAGAAACTCAACTGTGTCAGCAGTCACAGGTGGCTGCGGGCTGAGGGGCTGCATTGGATGTTTGGAGGAGGAGGATGGTGAAGCAGAAAGGAAAGTTTTTGGGAGTTCTCCCTTAACTGAACACTTGGATACTGATGACTGTAGCAGAAACTGTTATCTTTCTTCATGTAGGAGGGGAAATGGTGTTCCCCTCACTTTGTGCAGGAAATGCCGCCTCTCCAGGTAAACTGTCAGTGTGAGGGACAGTGTGAAGCATGCTGTGGACAGACTTGCCTTGAATGACTGACAGTCATAGCTAAAGCACGCTTGAGACTTGCAGATTAAAATCGTGCAGGAGTTGAAGCTAGCAGGAAGGGCCACCCAAGCCACTGGTTCCAGTCCCTGCTTTTACAGGGATTGCATCTGAAGGGGGTGCGCAGACACTGCTCTCTGGTGTGCAGGGTGTTTTGGGAGAGGTTTGTCTCTCAATTAACTTTCCAGATGGGAGTCCATCCTTTCTACCCTGTAGTGGGTTTTTTTGAAGGAGAAAGATGGACTTTTGATATTTGTAATGATTACAGTTTTGGTTTTCATACTGAGTGATGAAGGTTTCACCTTCTTCCCAGCATGGGACATACCTCCCTGGGCAAGAACTGCAGAGTGGTTTTAGTCTGTAAAATTTCCTGTCCCACGCTTGCATTCTTTTCTCTGTCTTGAAAGTCTGGGGAGTTTGAAGTGTGGTGTTCATGGAGTAGCTTATGATATTCTGGAATGAAAAGTGATATTTACAGTACTGCAGAGGCATATTGATCTTGCAGAGATATTTTGGAGGGAGGCTTTAATCATGGATGCTCTTCTTCTCAAAGTTGTTAAATCTGCAGATTATTTCAAACTAATGTGGATGGTATGCTTTCTGCAGTTTTTGACTGTTTTATTTGAACATGATGATC
Organism: Syrrhaptes paradoxus; assembly: GCA_013400615.1. Classification (NCBI taxonomy): domain Eukaryota; kingdom Metazoa; phylum Chordata; class Aves; order Pterocliformes; family Pteroclidae; genus Syrrhaptes; species Syrrhaptes paradoxus. The sequence goes on along the minus strand of VZTO01004781.1, from coordinate 50,415 downwards.
AATATAGCACTGTTGATGTAGGTATTATATTATCAGCTATTAACACATTAATGTTCTTAGTGATTTTTCCCTGTTTGGCATGCCCTATGATACTGGCTTGTTGACAATAATAGGTTTTTATAGAAACACCTAAGCTCTTACCTGTAATAGTAGACATGTAGAAAGTCAATGCAGTTTGTATGATTCTCCCAGGCAAGCCTGAAGCACTCCATGTCTTCCAACATTTTAACAGAATGGTTTTGGGTTAATTTCTAGCAGTCTTTTTCTTACATTTAGCTAAACTGTGCAGTGATCCCAGTGGTAAAACCTGTGCTTAACTGTTGAATCTGAAGTACTTTGCCACAGCAGTTGTTAGTCGCTGTGGCCAAAATAGCAGAGTAGCAAATATATTCAAGCCTGGTAACCTCTGATTTCTTTTTCTAGAGCCTGCAGAGTGACCTAGAGGCAGAACAGGTGAAGGTGAACTCCCTAACGCACATGGTTGTCATTGTTGATGAAAGCAGTGGGGAAAGTGCAACAGCTATTCTGGAGGAACAACTGCAGGTAAAATGTTAGAGCCCTCTTTTTATCTCTAGTAGCAGGCACTTCAAACCTTTGCATGTAATTGTTAATAAAAAATTTTGTATTTAAAGACAATTTATCCTAGAGGTAATTTAAAGTAATATTTTTTTGGAAGTAATATTAACATAAAGAATTATTAAATTTGTTCAGAGTAAAACCTGTAAAAGTGCTTTGGTGACTTTCAAGCTCAGTTCATGAGGAGTCAAGCTGTTTGCATTCCCAGTGACGTAGGCACTTCTGTAGCCTATCGTTTCAGCAGTTTCATTAAAATAGGAAGATGCACAGTACAACTCTGATTTCACATTAGTAATTTTCCTTTGGAAGTTAAAATCTGTTGGGAAGAATATTGAAAGATGTAAACACTATTTAACTAGAGAGTACTGTGTGAAGTATTTTCCTGTTTTTGTCAGAAGTTAGACTGTAAGCTAAGTATAGGGAGCATGAAACACAATTTATTGAAACAGAATTCCTGCTACTCTGTTCACTCCTTTTGAAGTCAATCAGATAGCTCACTGACTTCAGCAAGAGCAGAGATAAGGCCATAGGTGAATGCTCTTGGAAGCTTTAACCTCCAGCTTTGTGCAAGACAAAGTAGAGGTTACTGTGAAGTGGAAATTCTGTGTTTGAATATCTGATTTTTGAGTTTCCTTGTGAGGCTTGTGAATGTTCATGAGTTTCTTGCTTTTGCAGAGGCTCGGTGAGCGGTGGACAGCAGTTTGTCGTTGGACTGAGGAGCGACGGGTCAAGTTGCAAGAAATTCAGCTTTTATGGCAGGAGCTGCTGGAAGAGCAGGTTGGTAGCTCTTCAGTTACTCAGAGTTACTGGTTGATTTGTGGAGGCGGAAAAAACAACCAAACAAAAAAAACCTGAAGCCCCTATGTAGAATTTAACAGCTTTCAGAAAAAAGCCTTAAACTAGACATTGTTATTGGTTAGGTTCCTCGCATTTCTTGAGGAGTAGAGTTCTCTTGTGCAGCACAAGAGAAGTATTTTCTGAAGGTTAAGAAATAAACTTTAGCTCCTTATAATTTCTAAGGTAGCTTCCAAAATGGCCAAGAAGTGGGAATATGAATCACTAAGCGTTCAGTGGTTTGGTAATTGCAGAAGTTTTTCCGAATTAAGTTATATGTGCTTCCAGCATGGATACATGTACACAATTGTGCAATCAACTAATCAATAGATGCTGTTTTCAAAATCAGTAACATGAAACATTTGGTCAATGTAGCAAAGTATGCAGCTCATCTAATTTTGCTGAGTTTAGAGAAACAGTTGAATTGTGAACAAGATAGCGTTGTGAATTCTTTTTCTTACTCGATATCATGCATTTTACATATGTATTAAATATACTGCTCCAAACACTAATTGATGGCATAAAAAAGTATGGTAACACAACTACATGTGTTAACTTTGCATGCCTAGTGCTAGAGCTTGTTTTGTGTCTCAGCTTAAAATTTGGGGGCTTTTACCTTTGAAGGCTTTACTCAAATTGGTGCACGCCTATCTCTATGGATACTCATCTCTATCAAGCGTAGTTGTATAGCCACTGGCACACTGCTACTCCTCTGTGTTTTTAAAACAAAAATACCCCAAAACAACACAAAACCCCAAAACCAAACCAAAAACAACCCCCTCCAACAAGCCCCAAAATTCCCCCCCAACAGGCCCCAAAAACCCAACGATACAGCAAAGCAGACCTTTCTGTTCTTTGGCTCCTCAGCCTAGCTGTATATTTTTGGCGTTGTTCCAGAACTGACTACAGCGATGTTTGGGCCAAAGGGTTAAGGCAGTTTACATTGCCAATGTAAACCAATATCCAAAATGTATGGACAGCTAATATGATGGTGGTGGAAATGCCATAAGGCTGTGAGAAACAAAATTATAACATACTCTATGGAAAAATCATGCTGGCATCCCAGCCAACTTATTTTACGCATAAGAAGAGCTTAAAAACCCTTCCACGTATTCAATTAATTTCTGCTAAATCAGCAGTCAAAGATAACTCTCCCTAGAAAACTGAAACATAATTATCACAGTGCTGAGAAATATCTGGCACTGACTGGGCAATTTGTTTCCTGAGTGGTAGGAATTGTGTTGACTTGGCTATGTGGTCTCCAAAAATTTTCTAGCCAGCCACAAAAGGGCTGATGCATTGCTGTTGCTCGTATCTCTATCTGGCTGCGCAAAATGGAAGGTGATATACCTAAACGTTTTAGTTACTTTTGTGTTAACAAAATGTTTGTATGAAAGTTTTTAATTAGTTTCAAACTAATTTTTGTAGGTTGCTTGAGAATTCTTGCAGAGAACTGTAATTCAGACCTATTGGTGATAAATGCACTGTTCGAGACTTGAGCAATGAATGCAATCCACCTAAAATAAACTTCTGTTTCCTCATTACTTGCTATCTGACATTCTACATTAAACAAACACCATTTTTCACTTTTATAGAGCAATATAATTAGATATAAATTAAAAAAAGCTGAAGGTAAATCAACTCCTAACAGTATTGTAATAGTCCATGAGTGGTCACTTTTCCCCAGAAAAATATAAGGGTGGAAGAGGATGGAAACATTCACATAGGGTCATCAAAACAGTGTTTGAAGTCTGTATCTTGACGTGCAGAGCAATGATTTTTGAGGAATCTTTATTTCTCGATTCAGAGACTTGCCAGAGAGTTGCCAGAAGATGTTAGTGCACACTTTTCAGTATGTGCGTACACATATGCTAGCTCAGTATTTTAAAGCAATATGTAAAAATTGATACCTGGCATTGGATGAACCTGAACTTTGGGTCCATATTAACAAGGTCACATGAGCTGCAAATTCAGCTTATCGATATGCTGCAAATAGATATGGGAGGGGTCAGGGAGAAACACATATGTAACCCCCAAAAATGCACCCCTGTCAAAGCAGCCAGGCTACAACTGGTAGCAACAGCTGTATCAGCACTGTTCTACTTCTTTCAAATGTCTAAACAATCTGTGGAATTTAAACTATAGTTTATAACGATAAATACCATCACTTAAGAAGCAGCAATATGCTGCACCATAGTGTGAAATGTATAAAATCCTTCTGATACTTGATGCTGCTTATTGCTGGAGTTTCCACAGGAGTGCTGTGTGACCGAAGAGGAGTGAAACCCAGGACAGGTTTCTTAAAAAAAAAATTGGAAAAAGCTCAAGATCCCTGAGTTGTACTATCCAGAGGAGACCATTCCTTTCTGCAGTTAGTGGGCCAGTATTTGCTGATGATATTTTGCAGTTGGAAGTAGGTACAGTAAACAGGGAGGTGACTAGTCTGAGTCTTTGACCAACTGCTTGAACTAAAAGAGCTCTGAATTATCAGTGGTGTCGCTTCTGTTAGAAAATGTTTGTAACGGCTGGTTTTGAGTCACAAAAGAATGGTGGAGAGTGAAAGGAAATGTATGTATCTTTTATATGTTTAATTCTAATATAATTTGTAAGTCTTACGTTAGCTTTATGGTGGATATCTGGTTGCTATAAATAACTTGGGGGGTCCCCTCTTATATATTGAGAAATGGTTTTGTTGAAATTGTTTTGCTGGAAAGTATGACTTAATTCTCTGATATTTTTTTTGTCCCCCTTTATGTACTACTATTGTTACATGCAGGAATTGCAGTTGGTGTTAAAGACTGCAGAACTGTTCTTTGAATGCAAAGATCTTAAAGGAATTGCCAAATTCCTTCCAGATTTGCTTGACAGATGTGGTATTTTCTTGTGCTATTTTCTTATGATCTACAGTGTTTGTTGAAAGCTTGGTTAACTGAGAAAGAAGAGGCTTTGAGTAAGGTCCAGACGAGCAACTTTAAAGATCAAACAGACCTGAGTGTGAATGTTCGAAAACTAGCAGTGAGTATCACTATCCTGCTCTGTCCTGTCAAATCTTAGACTAAATGAACAGCAAATTACCAGTTTGACCCTAGTAGGAGCTGCAAATGCATGATACTTGGGAAGCCAGGCCAATATTCTCTCCTTGCCAGATTCTTGCACTTCAGTTTAAAAAATGTGTACAACTTAATCCATGGACCTTCCAGGCTGGCGTGCCAAACTTTGGAACAGCTACTCTGGGTTTTTGACAGGGTTTGGAGTTTATTGCAGGCCCCCAGTCAGCTGTGTTTGATCTTGTGTGGGTTTGTGGTTTGTGGTTTTGGTTTGGTTTTGTGGTGTGGGTGGTTTTTTTATGTTGGTGTAGCTTGTACCATAAACTAATCATTTCCAGCTGTTACTCAAGAGATACTGCTGATTGCTCTAGGAGCTGTTTCAGGGATGTGCTTTTTTTAAGAGTGTCTGTTAGTGCTTTGTTACACAAGAGAACTGTTTGGAAACCTATGATGCATCTCCTCGGGTAGTATATTTGCCCTAACCTCCCTAGAATTAGAAGCTAAGGGGTGGCAGAATACTTGATGTTGTTTTCTAATGTTTTCTTTTAACTTCAGATTTTGAAAGAGGACATGGGTATGAAACGGCAAACACTGGACCAGCTGAATGAGCTAGGTCAGGATGTGGCCCAGATTCTTGGGAATGGCAGAGCATCCACTAAAATTGATCAAGATCAAGAAGAATTAACTCAGAGGTGGGACAGTTTGGTTCAGAAGCTAGAGGATTTCTCTAACCAGGTACTTAACAAGACTTTACTTTTTTTAGTCTGTTGATGTCTGTATGTGTGCAAACCTCATTGATACTGTCAGCAAAATTGCCCAGGTGAGTTCTTGGCATTAAGCTAGAGAGGTAGGTGAGTGCTCTTCCACACAAGGCTGACTTTATCTGCTGAAAAAGCTGTCTGCATTTTTTGGTCTTCAAAACCAAGTTGTTAACCTGACTAGTACTATTACTCCTTTCTCACACAGATTAAGCTTCATTTTTCTGATGAGTAAAGCAGGCTTGCCATGTATTATCAATCAATACAATTGCCTTTAAACAATTATAAGAATGCTGGGACTGGATTAAATCTGATACTAAAAGAAAATAAAGACAAAACTCAAAACCCAGAATAGATAAATAAATGGGAGTCATACAAGCATTTATGCTCTGTGAGTATGATTTCTCATCTGTTGAAAATAGAGTAGTTGTTTGTTTGATATGTAATGATGATAGCCAAGCTGGATTGTCAAATGTTTATTTTAGAATTTTGAGTGCTTGGTAATGTTTTGGGTTTTTGTTTAGTCAGAACTCCCATTGGCTTCTGTAAGAATTTTGCTTGACAGTTTTATGACTTGTATGTCCCTTTTTTGTGATATTAAATTGTTGTTATGATGAAGGCTGTGTCACTGATTCACAATCCATTTAGTGTCTAGTGAATGAGTTGTACAGAGTAGGGGCTCATTTCAGCCATATGTTTTTAATTTCTTCTTATATTGGAATTAAAGCACAGGAGAGTGCCAAATCCTTTTCTTCATCCTTTTTACTCCCCCTAAATATCAAGCCCATGGAACTTACAGATCAGCATGAAGTTCAACAAGGCCAAGTGTAAGGTCCTGCATATGAATCAGGGCAATCCCAAGCACAAATACAGGCTTGGAGGAGAATGGATTGAGAGCATCCCTGAGGAGAAGGACTTGGGGGTGTTGGTAGACAAGAAGCTCCACATGACCAGGCAATGTGTACTTGCAGCCCCTGAGAAAGCCAGCTGCATCAAAAAAGTGTGACTAGCAGGTCAAGGGAGGTGATTCTCCCCTTCTACTCTGCTCTTGTGAGACCCTACCTGGAGTACTGTGTCCAGCTCTGGAGTCCTTAGCACAGGAAGGACATGGACCTGTTGGAGTGGGTCCAGAGGCGGCCACAAAGATGGTCATAGGGCCAGAGCACCTCTCATATGAGGACAGGCTGAGAGAGTTGGTCTTGTTCACCCTAGAGAAGAGAAGGCTCCAGGGAGATGTTATAGCAGCCTTCCAGTGCTGAAAGGGGGCTACAGGAGAGATGGGGAGGGACTCTTCATCAGGGAGTGTAGTGGTAGGACAAGGGGTAATGTTTTTAGGCTGAAAGAGGGGAGGTTTAGACTAGATATTGGGAAGACATTCTTCACTGTAAAGGGTGGTGAGGCAGTGGCCCAGGTTGCTCTAAGTTATGGATGCCCCATTCCTGGAGGGGTTCAAGGCCAGGCTGGATGAGGCTTTGAGCAACCTGGGCTAGTGAGAGGTGTCCCTGCCCATGGCAGGGGGGTTGGAACCAAATGTTCTTTAAGGTCCCTTCCAACCCAAACCATTGTATGATTCCCATGGGACTCACTTTATCACTTGTTAAAGGAGTGTGGAAGGTTTCTATTGACTTGAATCAGTCCTTAGGTCAAATCCACTGTGTATCAGCTCTTTCTGAGATCTAGGCTTGGTTTTGTGGTGTATGAGTACAAAATATAGAATTGTGTGTTATAGCCCCAAAGGATCTTGGTTCTTTCTGTGAACTAAGCAATTAAGAAAAGAGATGATATGCTTATTAAGTTCACTTGGACTGGTGTGAAGTTCTAGTTGAATTGAGAGTTTTGATGCATGGTTCCCATCTGTAAAATAGAACAATTAAGTTTTTCTCTGGAATGCCTCTATGATAAAGGTGCTTCATGACAGCCAGGTGTGGTCACTTGTAGGAGTGAATGAACAGGCTTTTATGATTGATAAATAAAAGGAACTAAGCAAAGGCATCAACTTGTATTAAAAATGGCATTTAATCCTTTTGCTAAATTATTTTGTATAGGTAACACAAGCTGTGGGAAGTGTAGGGATGTCACAGGTTTCACAGAAGACTGCTGCAGAAGCAATGCCGTTGAAGGAACAGGTAGTGGTTAAGCAATCCAGACAGGAGTTGCCCCCACCACCACCCCCAAAGAAAAGGCAAATCCCAGGGGACAATGAAGCAAAGAAAAAGTAAGTATATGTCACTATTATTTTGCTTTGCTCACTGGATACTACATAAACTAATGTCTCTTGGTCTTGGCTTTTGATTCTTCTTTTATGCAAGTGAGGAATACTGAAGTTGTGGTTGTGATGCTGGGCTTGGGGTAATGAAAGGGAATGTTATGTACAGTGTACAGAAAGCCTGCAGCTTTTATTAATTTCAAAGGGAAATGGGTATGTTTTGTTTCTCAGATAAGTAGCTCTTCAGTCCTTTGTACCTCAGCTCCTTTGCAGAAAGGTAGAATGAATTATATTTACTTTCTTTTGGAAAAACATACAATGTCTTTAGTTAAAAAGTGTGAAAGTGCCAAGTATTTTCATGTATTTATTTCTAATATCTACAAAATACTTTGGACAAATGGGAGAAGCCTCACAAAAAGGCTCAAACCTATTCCCTTTCCCTGGTAACATTACAGTGATGTTTCCTTTCACAAGTTGTCATGGGTTTGCCCTTGGCTGGGGGCCAACCCACACACAACCGTTCACTCGAACCGCTCCCCTTACTCCCCCTGTCCCAAGGAAAGGGGAAAGAATTAAAGGGGTAAAGGGAAAAAAGGACTCATGGGTTGAGATAAAAACAATTTAATAACTAAACTATGATAATATTGAAAATACTAGTATATACGAATATATGAATGAGTGATACACAGTGGTACTGAGCCCCCACTCGATGACCAAGGTTCAGCCTCTTCCTGGCTAATGATCCGGGAGCAGGGAGAGTCCCGAAACTGCACTNAAACCTAAGATCAAATCCTCGGCTAGTAAGGATTTGCAGCTGGCCTGAGAAGCTGAAAGACCTTGGCAGCTGTGTAAACATCACTTTTTATCAGCTTTCTTCTGAGCACAAATCCAGAACACAGAAGAAGAAGAGTTGTTCTTTTTTTTTTTGGAGGAGGAATGGAGGTTTGAAGGTGTGAGGAACCTGCCCAAACTCTCTTGAGGACACTGGTCAGACCTATTGAGCTGTGGTGGGGGTGTCCCAGGGCAGTAAAGCAGTCAGCAACTCATCTGTCCCTTCTCTCTCTGTGTCTCATGAGTTGTAGAAACTATTTTAGACTTTGAAAGGAAAAGTGATTTGATTCGTTATCTTTTTTTTACCATAGAATTCAAACTGTATTAAGGACAGGGTCAGTTAAAGTAGGTTAAATTTTCCAAAGTTTTTGCCTGATCCCAGTTAGTTATGTTGAAACCAACAAGTGACCAGTAATTAGAATTTTGCAGGTTTTTCCATGAAAACTTTGAGTAACTAAGTGACTTTTGCATTTGTTGGTAGGCTGTTATTCCATGTTAGGATTTATACTGTGTTAAGTAGCGTAATTGTAACGTGGCTTTCTCTCTCAGTATTTATTAATTTGGAAGTTGGGTTTTGTTTGGTTTTTGGTGTTTTTTGTTTTTTTTTTTTTTCTAGTGATGGTGGTGGTTGTAGCTTAAGGGTTTTGGGTGTAAGAAAGCTATTATAAGTTAATCTTTATTTAGCTAAGCATTCAAAAAGCTTTGTCGCTCTCACTGCCAAGCTGCTAGCTTTTTCTTCAGACTAAATAGTGTTGTAGGCTTTTACAAAACTTAGAACTGTAATTCTTATTTGTCTTGCTCCTGAGGGTTTAGTTTATTACTTTCAAAGTACTTGGCATTGAGAGATATCTTTTGTGACATATTAAATGAAATGGTAATAGTTTGCGTGCAGATACATATAAAAAATTAAATACATTGCACCATGCATTTGCAATTTGGTCCCAAAGGCTAATACCATGGACATAACTTTTACTATGGCAGATTTTTAAAAGTCTGTCTTTGTCCTACTGCCTGGGAGTAGTAAGATGAGAAACATGAATCTTTTGTGCAGCCTTGCTGTTTTGGGATTGAGAAATGTGCTGAACTTTAAGACTTCTGAATTTTAAGACAGAGTGACTCGATAGGGGAAAACTGACCAAAAAAATTGTCTGACCTTTAAACAGGTTTGATGCTGAAAGTGCTGAGCTCTTGAATTGGATTTCAAAATCAAAGTCTGCCATTCAGGCCACAGACATCAAAGAATACAAGAAGATGAGAGAGACTTCAAACATGAAAGAAAAGCTGAAGGTAAAATGGGGAGATAGTGTTTCAGTGAATAGTGTAGTTTGTCTCTAAACTGGCTGTCAGCTGGAGGTGTGGGTGATCCATATGCTTCATGGGGATTAAGTCCTTTAGCTAAATAGTTTCAGAACTGGACATACATGGAAATCTCTGACTAGCTGGACACAAATTTTTGCTGGTGTTGGATTGCACAATCCACAGGAAATTTAAACATATATTACTGGTGTCTCCTTTGGGGTTCTGATGAGTGTCTGTCAGGATTACTATCTTTTCCACTAAGCAGCATATTTTGGCTTCATGTTTCACAATTGGAGATGGATTTGATTGACACCACTTTTATAATTTTGGCAGGCATGGGCCAGTGGGCTGCTCAGAGACTATTTGAATCATGCTGTGACACTCTGCACACACCGTACCACCGAGGGTCTAAAGCAGTCTGTTCTAATATCTGGACATATCGTTTGCTCTATTAATTTTGGAGAAAACCTGATAGTTACAGCTCATGTACAGTGTTGCTGACCTGCAAGATAGAATACATAATTTTACAGGATCCTGTGGGAGCCATGAAATAGCCTTTTTATCACCTATTCCTTCTGTTTCAGGAATGTGTTCTTGCCTTTTTTGGTCCTTGAGCATGCTTTGTTAATGAAGGCTTACTGGAGATTTAGCAGGACCTAAACCTGCTTTTGAAATAGAAGACGATACTTAAAAATATCTGTAAGGAGACTCTTCAGTGCTGTAGTGCAAAATGGTGCCAGTCAGAATGTTAGGAATGGCAGTACTGTTAGAAATAAAAACCAAAACAAACTTCCCAATAGTTTACTTACAGGTCTTTGACTATTTGTAGCCCTTTATAAAATAGCCTCCAAAACGAGCACCAGGTTCCCATGAACAGCACTGTTTTATATGGTTGGGCTCTAAGTGGGTAGGACAGGGTTTGTTCTTCCCAACTGTGTAAATAAATGTGTGCTGTTTCTGAATTTACTCTATCAAGTCTAAACCAGAGTAAGGACCTTGGAGATTAGTTTTGAAAAGATTTTAATTTGGGGATACTTTGTTGTAATTTCAGAGGATATTGAAGTGGTGGCCGTGTGGCCAAGGAACTCATTTGTCCTTTGTGCATGTGTTCTACCTATTGGCTCACATGGAAGCATTTGCCAAGATGTGTGACTTGGGGGCAACATGTTCCTCTCCAAGTCTGGCTAGTCACATGGGATTTCCCTCACCATTTCTTTATGAAGGAGACTGAAGGACTAGAGTTTGAGAGTGGATTACTAGTGTACTACTTGCTATTTGGACTTCTAGGAAACAGGTGGTTGTTCCCTTCTACTGGAAATCTCAGTAGAGACTGTAGAGGCAAAGCGGCTATTTAAAAAAGGTCTTTTCTGCACTGGTTTACATTAAATAATTAGAATTTTTGATCACATGTGACTTGTTTTAGCTGCTGTCCCAGTATTTTTGATTTCATGTAGCAGGATTGTCAACTCTTTTAAGACTATTTTATTCCTAGTGGTGTACTAGTCTCTTTCTTGCCTGGTACTTGTGAGAGCTAACTCCTGTTGCATTTGTTTTCCAAACAGAACTAACATGCATCTTAGACGGTGCTGCATCCAAGAAAACTGGAGTGTGTTTTGGGTAGTAGTGAGAAAATGCATGTTACGGGGGTGGGGAAGTCAGGAAAAACTACCCTTTCTGAAACTGTTCTTTTGGGGTTCACTTTGTAGGTGATTGAAAAAGAAAGAGTTGAAAAAAGCCAAAACTTAGATGAACTGAAACGAAGTGGGCATATTATTTTGGAACAAATGGGAAAGGGTAAGCACCTTGAAGGTTTTTCTGCTTTGAGATTTAATCAGAGGAGTTGCTGGGAAATAGTACAGAAATACACTATCTCCAATTAAGCGTTGCAATGTATTCCTTCCCTCTCCCTCCACTTTTTTCTTTCAGAAACCCGAGTCATTGTTACTGTTACTAGTAATTGATGTGTTTTGTTTTATTAAAGCTTACAGAAAAGCAATAGTAATATTCTTTATTTAATGCGTGTGTGTTCACTTGCAACCTTTTAAGGATTAGTTTTATTAAACTAGAAAATTTTTTGAAATGGCAGTAATGTGCTTTTGGGGGAAGGAGCTGGTTTAATTTTAGATTGTGTGGAGATTGTATTAAAGTATAAAATTTTAAAATTATAACTGCCTTGAAGTGGAAATGTTGAAGCCAAATTTAAGCTTGATAAATGTGTGAATATCTCTTATTCATAGTTTATTTTTGTAAAAACTGTCATTAAGTTTTGATGATACTGTCACAATTTATGGCTCAAAGACCAGAGAGAAACCTACATTCTTGAGAAAATGATTGATTGTCAATTAAAACACCTATGCCTGGAAACTTATAATTAACATCAGTGAAAGCTGAATCTTTAAGCCTTGCCAAAATCTTGTTTCATAATAAGACAAAACTCCATCAGTGAAATGTGTCTTTCTCCATAAAAGAGTTGTTTATATCATCCAGAGACAGTCTCTTAGATTTGCTATGCACTTGACTTCTGATGTTGCTGTGATTGGTATCACTGTCCTGCATACTGCCCAGCATCCCTTTTGGAAATGCTGATTTCCACTGGGTTTTCCAGCTGTCACATTTTTTCTAGCCAGCCCTTTTACCTAGATGGCCCAATCTACTAAGCATCTTCAATCCTCCCCTCCTTGTGTACTATAGCTGAAGCTTTTTACAGTGGGTGCTACTGCTCTGCAGCTGATGGCTGGAAGCCACTGATATGTGACCTAGAGTTTGTGTTATAAAAATTTGTAGCTGTTCCTTATCTTCAAATCTGGAGAGAAATCCTTCCTTCCTCCCTCTCTCTCTTTTGTAAACCCCTCCATCTGTGAACTAGTATCTGTTGATCGTAACAAGAAATGTGTAGTTCAAAACCTGCTTTATATCAGCAAAAAATAAGATGCAGAAATTGCTTCCTAATTGTCATCTTAAAGGTTGGAATTTGTACACAGTAACTAATCTATAGTCTCTGGCTGTGTTAGGGCCTATTAGCATGTTTTTTTCGAGCACAGAATGACAACACTTCTCTGCAAAACAAGGTCTAGCTACACCCATGTGGAATAATGCACAGCACTGGGACGCATGTGTATACATCCAGTTCTGTCCTGGGGCACGTACAGGCTGCCCTGTAATGGCAGTGACCAGTCCTTGTGTGCGTGCTCCTCTTATGTGGCTGGTTGCAGCTGCTTTGCTTCTGTGTTGTAGATGTGCCAAGGGTATGACCAGTGTGAGGCACGGGGAGGATCTGTGGACCAGAGCCTTCAAGTGCCCTTGCAGAAGCAGACTGGCTGTCTGCCCTGACTGGAACACTGGGTTCCACTGATGCTAGAGTGATGCAGCAAAAAACCCCTCCATGTGACTGTCCTTAGGCTCCTATTTAAATGACAGAACTGTTAAGTTCAAATGACCCAAATATACCTTATATAAAGAAGGTGGTACCTTGAAAGAGAATCGGCATCAGAAACTTGCAATGGCAAGAATGTACTGTTGAATGCACATTGCACTGACATTTCTTGATGTATAGCAAAATCGCCAGTTACTTCTGGCACTTGAGGAAATAAAAGAACAAGGAATGGGTGGGAGGTTTGTTCACTTCTGCTGCTGCATCCTTGACTAATGCATTAATTTGTCAAAAAGATGGTGTAGCAAGTGCTTCATGTAGTCACTGAGTGGGAAATAACCTTGTGTTTTGTCGTGTTGCTTTTGTAGCTATTCATATTACTAGTTATTAATCATGTCTGCATGCAGTGTGACATTGTTAGCCATTGCTGTCTCCCAGGCTGACAGGATTTCCATCTACAATTTCAATGAATTTATTGCTACCTTCCAAATTGCTGCTTCCCTTTTTCTTTGTGGAGTCTAGAATTGTTAAATAATTCACTGAAAACTTACTTAAAGCTTATTTTACTTAAATCTACATATCAACATTTAGACACAAATCATGATGGTCACGAAAATAATGATGGTCGAGTCAGCTCATTGTTAATAAAGTTACCAAATGGAAAGAATGGAAGTGGAATATTTTATTCTTCTTTTTGCTATAATGTGGAAATAAAAAGCTGAAACACTTAAGTATGGTTTTATGGATAGTGGGCTTGGAATGAAAGCATTTTGCATGTTAATGCAAACGTGCACCTCTCTCTGAAAAGAGGAAAGGTTAAATGCCTGTTAATCAAAACGTGGTACAGTTAACATACCAATGTATGTAATCTCTTTAGAAGGACTTTCTACAGTGGATATAAAAACTGTGATGGAGAAAATATTGACAGGGTGGACAGATGTGATTGAACATCTGGAAGAAGTGGCCAGAAAGATAAAGTACCAGGAAGATGTAAATGCTTATTTTAAGGAAATGAGTGAGCTTGAGAAGACTGTGATTGAGAAGGATGGCTGGCTTAAAAATGACACTTCTTCAGCATCCCAGCCCTCAGCAGTCCTGAAAGACTTATGTACGGTAAGTCTGGCAAAACTTTTAAATTCTGACTGGAAGCTGTTGGAAGCACAGAATACCCCAAAGGAGCTTAGCCTAGTCAGTAAAGTAACTCAAAATTTCTGAGGCATCAAGGATACCTGATTTGCTTTTAAAATTTTGGTACCTGGACTGGTACCTGGAGTACTCTAACATTCTTGCCCTAGTAATGTGGAGGAACTGTACTGCAGTAGCTTACTAAAATCTTTGTGTTAACAAGTGTGAGATCTGTTTTTGTTTTAAATCTTTCACAGCGGGAGTTAACTCATCTTGTAAGCCTGAGTCCACGGTTGGAACACCTGAAAGCCACCTGCAAGGCACTCACCTCTCAGCCCATGGCTCCAAACTTCATTCAAGAGAGCTTAAATGGTTTTCTTGATCACTTCAAGTTGACCTGTCAGAAACTAGAGGAACGTCACCAGCAGCTGAAGAAAGGTAAAAATAAATATATACTTAACATAAGCTCAAATAAATAAATAAATATTTAACATAAGCCCTCCTGGTGCTTGTGTTCTGATTTTTTTTGTTGTGTTTTGAGCTGATTGAAAAATCAGTGAATTCTGGTAGAATTTTCCTGCTGATTCTGGGAGGCTTTGGATCGGGCTGGCAAAATCTTTTTATTCACCTGGAAGAATATTCGTATGACCTCCTCTGTGCGCACTACAAAATACATCATTCCATGGTGTTAAAAATGGTTATGCAAGGATCCAGCATTCCTGAAACTCCACTTAAGGAATTAGCAAAACATATTTAAGGTGGATAACATAGCTTGAAAAGCTGTGTGTCTTTGGCACTTACAGAAATAAATAATACTAGAAATGAAAAATGGAAGATTAGGAGTAAAATTGAAATGCGCATGTGAAATTTATTCTTTTTCATAGGTGCTTTGAGCACATTAGTCATACATAATTCTTTTTGGAAATTTCATCTTTGAAGTGATTTGGAATCTGCCTTGCTTTTCAGGCACTTTCTACCTGGATTTTTGTTGCATTAAAAATTTCATTATAAGCGCTCAAACCAGTCATGCTGGCTTCTAAAGGATTTTAAATGTAGTGCACAAAATATGTGTCTCTAATGTTTTACAGATGAATAGCAAGAGCACGGACCTATAATGCGATTTTTTTTTTTCCCCACTTAGTTTTCATTTTGTTTCTGAGAAATTCAAGGAAGCATTTTGCTAACAGCCCCAAATGGAAGAACAGTAACACTTTATTCTGTCTGCAATAAAAATAGGCTCAATTACAGAATTGTTAGGCCATCTATATAATGTGTTGCACCAAGCCTGCATGCTTTGATTATATCCGTGCAGGAAATTGTATGAATAACTTATCTGTCTGCCACCCTCAAATTACAGGGTATGCTTTCATTCTTACTGTGAGGAATGATTATTTTATGACTGTTCTGAGTTCATGTACTTTTGAGTCTAATTTTATTGTTATTGTGTATTTTGGTAATTATTACATGATGTGACAAATACAAATTTTTTCAGGCCCCGCATATCTTGAGGGGTAATTAGTATATTTGTGCCAGTTATTGTTTGGTAAAAACACTTTACATATCATAATGTATTAAATTTGTATTTGTTTATTTTTTAAAGTGATAAATTCTCTGCAGGTTGTGTATTGTTGAAGAACAGAGGGAAATGTCAGTTCAGGGTTTCTGCTGTTTATTTACAGCATAGTGTGAATTGCTGTAAGGCAGAAGAACTTCTAGAGCTGTATAACTGGGAGAAACAACTGGTGGTGGCACTTGAGCAGTTGTGAACTTGGTGGGCTTTGACTGACAGAAGTCCAGCTCCTTCCATGGCTCTTCTTTAAGCCTCTGAAAATTCCCTCATGGAGTGCTACTCAGTCTCATCTCTATGGGCATTTTTTATGGGAATCGTGACCTAATATTTTTGTCAATGGGAGGCTTTTTAAAATATTTTCTTTTCCTTCAGGGTTTGATTTAGTTTAGTGACAGTGCATCTATTTGCTTTTTACTGAATTCTTTGTTTTTCCCCCCTTTAAATTGGTCCTGGCTTTTTGAGAAGAGGAAGCTAGATAACTCTGATTCTCTCTAGAAGTGTTGACTCTTTCCTTAGTTATAAACAGTATGATGGTTCTGACAGCAAGCTGTTGAAAAGCTACCTGGTGAGTCAGAACAAGGCTTAGATTAATTTTCACCTGTGGCAGTAATTACAATCCTTAGGAATCCACAGCCAGAGAACGTGCATACCACAGTACAGGTCTTACAGCCAAAATCCTGTTTGCAGTTTTTTTGAACCTGATGTTTTCTTTCTGAAATGCTGGGGTGAGGTGCTGCCTCCTGCCTGGTGTTCCACAGAGGACTGGATTGAGCAAAATCTGAGATGCAGTCAAAGATCGCAAGCAGATATTCCATCCAAACTTTAACTCTATTTTCGGTCTTTCAAGTTAGTCTCTCTTCTGGCAACAGGCTGAAAGCTGCTGTTTTTAGATATTTGTGGGTGTGTGTTTATATATACATATATAAATAGAGAAAAACCCCAAGCCCTACTACTACACTAATACATATTTCATGTATGTGTTCTTATATATAAATAATATTTGCTTATATACTTTATGTAGTGTGTATATTTATATGTAATTTATGGCTATTATGTAATATGCATATATGCTATTATATATGTAATATATAGCTATATGCTATACTTTATATTCTGTAAAGAGTAGATATCTCTGTGTGTTTGCATACAAATAGATATGTATAAAACTTTTAAAACTGAAAAATACTAAATTGTGAGGATTTAGCATGCAAAAGCCCGAGTACTGATCCCACCATCCTGCCTACCCAAGAGATTTAGGTGCTTAAGTGTATGAGAAAACTCTAAAAATGGGATTGAGGTTTTAAATATTTTTGGGGGGGTGTCATTGTATATTTATTATTATATTCTATATAGTTCATATTTATATATTATATAGATTTTTAGTAATTTTTAAAGGAAAAAGCATTGCCATCAGCATTTTTTTAGCTTGTGGAAGGTCGCAGCAGGTTTCAATGTACAAGCAGATCTCACAGGATTTCATGTTTCTGAATGATTGACAACTTTATGTTCACATCCATTATAATTTGGGTCTCGTCTATTTCCTTACCTCGTATTTTGTTCCACTGCTCTTTTTATCGATACCAGAGGCAGAAAGCCAGCCGAGCCAGGACTACGTGGACTCCCTGCAGCGGCTGAAGGACGCGCTGAGCGAGCTGGAGTACAAGCAGCAGTCCATCGCCAGTGGGCTGAGCGACCCTGGCAAGGTGGAGAAAGCCCTGCAGCAGGCAAAGGTAACTCCCACCTTGGCGCTGAAGGTTTAGTAGTGTTCAGCTCCCGTCACCCTCCTTTCTCCTGCCTCGTTTTCAATGGGGTAGCTAAAATGTTACTGGGAGGGGAGTCTGTCAGGGAGCGGCGTGTGGAAGTGGCCCTGGGGGGTTGCTGCTGACAGCTGGGTCCCCGCAGGCTGCTGAGGGATGTGTCCAGGCGAGGGGTTGACGGTCTCTGAGCCTGCAGACTTCACAGCTTCTCTTGCTGCCTGTGCCCGGAGAGCTGAGACTGCTTGGCCAGGGGAAGAGGAGGCTCAGGATCTTATCTGAAGTGCTGCAGCACCTCAGACCACCTTAGCGAACACCCCAGGCTCTCTCCAGAGTGCCCATGTCTCTCTTGTGCTGTGCAGCCCCCAGATGGATGTAATGGCCCCGGGAGCATCCCTCTGTTAGGAGCTTGGTTGGATCAGCTTCCTGACCCAATCCAACCACTGCCCCCTAACCACTGAGTGCAGTTGTGAGGAAAGCCAGGAGCCAGGGCCTTCCCTCTCCTCCCTTGGGAGCTGCCTGTCAGCTATTCCTGACTGAGCTGCGCTGTGGCGGCCTGGGAGCCGTGCCCACGCCCAGCCTGCTCGGGCTCATTGTCCTGGGGAGGCCGTGTCTTCCCCGCAGCAGCAGGGGCTCCCTGACCCTGCCTCACTGAGGCTGTGAGCACAGGCTTGTTACCCTTCATAGCCTGCCCTGAGGTGGGGTGCCTGCCTGTCTCCGAGGTTCAGCTGACTGACAGATCCATCCTGTTTCATCCTGCCTGGCTGTTAGAGTAGCTGTAGTCCTGTGGCCTCCAGGCTGCCTTGCAAAGGGGGACGGTGCTTCCAAGCCATAAAGGTAATTGATGCACAGATTCTTTACGGCAGAGACAACATTTTGCTTCCTATTATGAGCCTATAACGGCTATATAAAGAAAATGTGTGAGTGATAGTTGCTTTTTAAATATCAGTTACTGGGGCAGGGCTGGAGTGCGGTGAGAGAATAATGCACCTGATGTAGTTCTTTTTCTTAAAAAAAACAAAACAAAACAAAAAATAGACAAATACTTCCTGCCCACTCCACTGTCCCCCACTGCTCTTGTGGAATCATGCTTAATTCAGAAACATGAATTTTTTTCTCTGTGTGGTGATGTAAAAGGGCTGCAGGTGACTCTGGAGAAGCTCTGGAACTCCAGTTGCTGGGTGGGGAGAAGCTGTGTCTGTCTCCTCATCTTTCTCTATTTGACAAATAAGTATTTTTAAAAGCCCAGTAAACAGGGGCTTTAGTGTTTGTTTTTTTTTTTTCCTGAACAAGCTGATTTAAAAAAAGTTTAAGTTACTTGATTTTCCTTTTTAAAGTTGTCAGAGATTTTCTGATCAATATATTGGCTAAACTGCAATGGCATTTAGGCTTTGGAGGCTTGTCTTTTCCTACTTCTGCCCAAATCTATCCTTCCACTTTTCTTCAGAGACTTAATTAACCTGAAAGAATGTACCATGCCTGTGTGGGAACTTCAAAAACTGTGCTAGGAGATGGGAATAAAATGTATGATGAGCTGCTTGGGGACCTGGGATTGTTTAACTTCTTTTTTTGCACTGCAACAGGTGCTGATAAGTGCTTCAGGCACAGACCCAAACCAGGCATTGGCTTTGTCTGTGGCCTCCTGCACAGAAAGCTCTTGTTTGGAGAAACATACATCCGTCTTCCCAGTCTCCTTGCTGCCTCAGTACCTATCTTTTTAGAGGAAATGGTGCACTTTATCCTGTTTCTTTCCTGTAAATGCAAAGTAAAATTAAGGATGTAAATGTATTGAAGATTATTCCTGTGTAAAATATGTGCACACATCCTACATGTACATATTATATATATATACTAACAAAGTTAAATTCATTAAATTAGTAATGGTTTAATGTATTTATTCCAAATTTGTGTCTCAAACAAATTTTAAGCAGGATGACCAAAATGATCAGTTAAATGAATTGTCAGTGTTTTTCATGTCTTGGCTTATACCTTCAGCTGTCTTTTTTCTCGTAATATTTGGAAACTAGCTATTTCAGCTCAAATAACTCATTCTATCAGCAATGCCATAGTGAATATAACCAGATTGTATTCTACTTATATTCCATCTGGAAGAGCAGCTTCCAAAACTCAAATATCCAGAGCTTTCATTGCAGCTAGGTGTTGTAACAGTTTTACTTTACAAACCTCAGAAGGACACACTCAAGCTGTTTGTGTGGGCTTTATTTATTTTATTTTTTTAAAAAAGTATATTATCTGTGAAGGGAATGAAAAAACTGAGGTCCTAGTATGTCTACATTGCTGTTTCTTTACTGACCGCAGTGCAGCGTAGCTGTTGCTTTGTGAACTCGAGTGTCAGTGCTGCACAGCACAGGAGGGGTGTAGGTGCCTGGGCTTGTGTAGCTATGTGTCCAATCTTTCCAGCCCATTCTGCAATCTCTGCTACTGCTCCAGTAGAAAAGCTGAAGGCTTTGCTGCTTAGAGGTTGTTTGGACATCTCTGCTGCAATAACTGCAGTAGCTGGAGTATCATTCTTCACTGAATCTGTGCTCTGCACAACAGAACCTTTGTATGTAAGCATGTATCTGGAAGCAGACTTTTTTTTTATTGTAGACCGTTTGTGAGACACTGGAAGCTCAGAAGCCCAGGTTGGATAAACTTGCTGAAGAAACAAAAGCTTTGGAGAAACGTGCTGCTCCGGATATAAAAAGGGTTTACACGCAAGAGTTCAAGCATTTGCAGGGACACTGGGAGACATTAAAGCTCAAGATTTCCAAAGATGTCAAACTACTGGAGGAAATTACGTCCAAGTTGAGAATATTTGGGGTAAAATGAAAATATTTTTTTGTTGCATAACTTAGTTGTTTTAGATCCCTTCTTTTCTCTGTTCTTGCAGGAGTCCAGATGATACTGATTGAGATGTGAAATGTTGATGGGCCACCAGTGTGGCAGAGGCTGGAAACATGTATGGTGTATTTATAGCAGGGTAACAGGGACTTTTAATGTGCCCAGGATATTATTCTTCTATTAGAATGACTTTTCTTTTAAAATTAGTGTTCCTCCCCTTGAAATACCAGAAGGGTATATCAAACAAACAAACCTGGAAGAAGTCATAGTAGGGGCAACAGAATGTAACTAAATGACATTTAGGAGCAGAGTGCACATCCATGCTCATGAAGTTTTAGGCTGGAGGGGAAAAAAAGTGTCATTCACTAATTACTTGATTCAGGATTTGAGTTGCTCCTTGTAGTGTGTGTGTGGGATGTGAGTGTATGAGTAGCACAGGCATGTCTAGGTTAGTGAACTTGTAAATGGAAGCCACAAACCAGCATATGAATAGGAGGAAAAATTACAGGTTTTCAGAGGAAAAGTATGTATTTCTTGATATATGTGTAATATCGTTAGGCTGTATTACCTGAAGCATAAAGAGGAAAACTGTCCCTGTCCTTCTTCCCCCAACCCAAAAACAACAGTGAAAAACAAGCCATGTTCAGGAATATGTGTAACTGTACCTATGTTTGAAAGAGTTCATGCTTTTAGTCTTGTTCCTTCGAAGCCATCCTTCCATAGCCATTTGCAGCAGCCTGTGGAGCTGTGGAGGAGCTGATACTGCTGGTCAGTGGGAGCAGACTGCCCAAAGTGGGCTGGCTGGTACAGGGACCTAAACCAAATTAACTTCTAAGGCTTAGCTATGCCCTCAGTTATTATTTTCCAGCAACGATCTCCTGTTTAATTTTTCTCCTGACTTGGACCTAAATGTACAATATCACACCATGTCTCATTTTCTTCCCTTACCTCTTTTTTTGGTTATGCTTGTTATTTAGCATGACAATAAATATTCTGCATATTAAACCTGCCTCATCACACTTTGTGCAAGAACTTTCTGTCAGGCTTGTTCTTCAAAAGATTGTAGCTTTCCAGTTGCCTTGATTATATGTAGCTACATTGAGCAAGACCTACTTACTTCATCCGTTTCAGCAGCATCCTTTTTTCTCCCTTAATTTCTTGTAATTGAAGAATGCATCTTTTTCTGCATGTGAATCATGTGTAGGTGAGTGGTTTGTACATGCGCCTGCTGTCCTAAATCATGGCTTTAACGGAGTGAAGCACGGCTCCTGAAAGCTGAAATTTGCTCTCACATTTAATTGAGAGTAGGATATGTGTGCAGTATTAGCAGGGCAGGTTTTTATTTAGTAATCAATTATTCAGTTTTTTAGACAAAGGTGGAGTGCCCTTTTCTCCCCAGCTGTCCAAAGTGATGTTGGTACCACTATGTATATGCTGCACTCACTGATGTGAATTTTTATGCCCCTGGGAGTTTGGAAGAGCTATGGAGAGCAGAGCGTTGAAGCTGTGCACTGTTGTATAGATCTGAGAACAGAATTTTGTCCAGAGTGAGATGTTAAAAACTTTCCTGTTAACTTAAAAAGAAGTACAGAAGCTGAAAAGGAAATTAAGGCAGAAGAAACAATAGAAGTAATTATTAAATAACTGAAAATGGAAGAAATACATAGTGGTGCTATCTGTAGAAATATGGAGCTGACATTGGGGGTGTTTTCTGCTGAGCTGAATTTTTAACTACACAGTTTCCTGTGTTTTCTAAATGTTTCATAAAGCTGTCAGTAGACAGAATTTATGTTCTCTGATTTTTTCCTTTTGAAGGAGTGATGCTAATCTATACAGAGATTTTTGTAGTCTAGCAGTGTATGAATAAATGAGAATGTGGAGCAAAAGTTGAATAAAGATACTGTGCATGCCACTGGACAGATTGGGGTGGAACTTGCACTGCAAGAAAAATTGATATGGGAGACTGGGTATATGGTCTTGGTGTACACACTGAGTGGGTCAGATGTGATACCAGAGACACGAGTATTTTGGAGAACGGTTGGGCAGTATCTCCTTGGTTAAGAGATTAGATGAATCATCTGGGTATTAAAGGGGAAAAAAATTAAAAGCAGGGGAGAAAAGGAGAAAAAAGTGAATGGCAACCCTTGGAAAACATGTGGTCATGTGCAACTACCCACAAGTGTTGGTTTATTTTTAGTGTTTCTTTTTTTCCCTAATTCACCTTTAAAAACTGGCATTTCCCAAAACAGCACTCCTCATGTTTAGGTTTTGAAATAAATTGAATATAAATGTTCTCGATTTAACAGCAAGCAAACAGATGAACAGTGCTTAAAGCTTAAAATGTCCTTGTTAGCCTGATACGCAGGTCAGTGACAGATCTGTCTGTGGGTCCTGCTGCTCAGGTGTCCTTTCTGTGATTTGTGATGTGACAGAGGCTCCCCCAAGCTGACAACACATGCATTAGTGACATGATCTGTTTTACTGGGAAACTGTCTGCAATAATCACGTAAGGAGAGAAGCAGACAAGCCTTATTTTATCTGTTTCGCATCTTGTATTTTCTAGAAGAAAACTTCTTTATCTTGTATATCTGTTGTCAAACCTCTAATAGTGTGTGGCTTGCTGTGTCTTGAATTATGTATTACCTTCAGTTCTTTTAAATCTACTGCATGGCTGTATGTCATGTGGTTTTTCTAGGAGTAAACAAGTTAAAATTCAGCACATTTGATCTTTGTTCCTGCCTGGAATAAATTTTAGAAATTGATCCAATGTTTTAGTTCATGTCTACAAATTGTGAGCGCATCATCTACAAATTGTGAGTACATCAGCAGCCTACACTGGGTATTTGGCCATTGATAATTATTTACCTGTGCTCTGCAGCAGCATTGACTTCGTTAAACTTCTGTGGACTTGGCATGCGATTCGGCAAGTTATTTAAATGTGTGCCTAACTTTGAGTAATCCCATTTAATTGACTTCAGCTACTTATGTAAGTAGCTTACAGTCAGCAAGATAAATTAGGTATATGCTAAAATGCCTTGTCAAATGGCAGCCTTTATAAATATGTATTTTTTTCCTTACATTAAGCCATGGTTCACTGTTAAGCCTCTCAGGGTCTTTTTTTTTTTGAAAATTATTTTCAAGCTAATCAGCTGCAGGAAATTCTCCCAAAATGGAAAAGGAATGAAGAAAATGTCATGACTTTGACCTCTAATAGTAGCATTGGCCTAAAAATAAACATGATCTTAGTCTAATGGGTTTTCATTAGTGCAGACATTTTTTTGAGAAGCAATGTGTAGCAGTTCTTTCAAGATCAATATGTTATTACAAGGTTTTTAAGGAAACCAAGTGTGTGCTTTCATCTTCTGTGACATGCAGAGTAGAAGGTAAAGCTGATGAAGTTTGACTCTGCCTCTCAATAACAGTGCACTATGATTACAGTTGTGTCTGAATAAAGAGATGCCACTATTGAAAAAGCCAACCAAACAGTCCAAAAATATTGATTAAAAAAGTCCAACTATATAATTAAAAAATAAGCACATACCTCTATTGAACCAGGACAAGGAAAAGCTTTTTCCCTGCTCTAAGTTTGTGGTGGGTTTGTTTGAAAAAGTGATTGGGAACATCCACAATTGCATGGGAAGGGGATGACAACCCTCCTGTCTTCCTCCCCGCCTACTTCATTGCAGAATATAACGCAACTGCCAAATGTTGGGTCAGATAACTCTGCAGTTGTGTATGTATTTCCTTTTTTCACTGTGCATTGCTCTAGTGAGTAGATGGTATTGGCCTCAAACAGCAAGGGGTGGTTTTTTTAATGGTTAGTCTAATCCTCTGTGGTATTTTACTTTTATGCCTGTGTTTCTCTGTAAGGAGAATGGCTTTCCCAGCACAGCTTCTACCTGTCAAGTATGTTTAGCATTACCCCCTCCTTTTCTCCCTGCAGATATTTTTGTAGGGCCCTCTCTTTCCCTTGGAGTGCAATATGTCTCATGAACGAGTGTGGTGGAAGCAGTTGCACGTGGTTTCTGTTGTCAGGAAAAGGCTATTCCCAGCCTTCAGCCAGGTCTTTCATGTGAAGGGTAACCAGATAGCTCTTGAAGCCATGTTTGCCTCCTTACTTGATCCCATGTTTCTGTGTGATAACCTGGAGCAGTGCAGTGTCAATTAAACCACACTGGCATGGATGGGAAAATACAGTACTGTGAATTTAATTTTCATATAAGTTTGAGAACAGAGAAATTTATGGGGGAAAAAACCCCAACAATCTAAACCACCAAAACCAAAAATTAAACTGAAGTTGATCTGATTTAAAACCAATGTAATGCTAGCAGCTTGTAGAATTTTCTTTTGACACTGCTAGAAGCATACATTCTTTGTCATGGCATTGTATCAACTCTTCATTACTATATTTGATTTAGGCTAATTCAAAAATTGTTCAGAAGTGGATGGATGGTGTGAAAGACTTCTTAATGACAGAAAAGGCCGTTCAAGGAGATACGGAAGGACTTCAAAGACAACTTGACCAGTGCACAGTGAGTTGTGCTCTTCTAAGGAATCTTTTGAAATAAAGGAGAGATGCTAGTGATTATTTATTATTTTGCTTCTATTAAGTCTTGTCCATGGCATATTCCATAAAGCCTGACAGAAAAATTGACTTATCTTTCTTTAGGGCACATTTTAATTGGTTCCTTGTGTGTAGCTATAGCACTTTGTGCCTTTGAAAGGTCTTCATCATATTTACAAATACTCATCTACAAGTTGACATTGTTTCCTCTGAAAATGTTTATATAATTTTCCAAATTTTGTGATTAGGGAATTGAATCTGTGAGTGCAAAGTGTTTTCTGCATTAAACTCCCAAGGGCAATCAAAATAACAAGCAAATAACTTTGAAATTCCTGGGGTTTAGGAATTGCATTTGCCTCACTTGTAAGATTCCTTCCTAGCTAGTGGCACATAAAGATCATAATTATGTGATATAATGTAATAATATATCTTATATCTATATATCTATATCAGTAACTTAATCTTATAGTAATTATAGTGTACCTTCAAATGTTTGGTTTTGGGAGAAGAATACGAGTCTGAGGTATGCCAGAAACATCAGGGTATTTAGCGCAGATAGTCTTCAAACTTGTGTTGTTCTGGTGTTGAACTTTCGCATGTGAGAATGTTTGCATTGTGTGTGGCAAGCTGTATTTTGTTTTTCAGCTGCATAGTTGTGATGTTTTGGGCCACCGAAGGATTGTTTTTAACAGTCTCATATTGAACACAGCATCAGTCTGCTTTTTAATTAAAACTACTGTGGAATGATTAAAAATGACAAAATTATTGGTGTTGCATAAACTTAAATAATGGCTTGTTAAAGAACATTAATTTTCTCTGTGTGCTCAGATGTTGGTCAATGAAATGGAGACAATTGAACCGTCGCTGAAAGAGATGAAAGAAATAGAGTCTGCTTTAAGAGCTCAGCCTATTATGAGCATAAATGCTTGGGCAAAGTCTAGGCTAGTAGACTGCCAGACTCAATGGGAGAAACTGAGCAAACAGGTGAGTTCTGCACGCATTGCTACTTCTTGTTATTGCTGCTGTCTGTTCGGTTGTGTGGCATTGGTAGGATGGTGAAGCACTGGAACAGTGGGATGAGTATGTTTTACTTGTTCCACTTTGAAGGTGGTTCAAATCCAGCCTGGCCCAGTGAATCCTTCAGAAGTGCAAATATGTTAGGGTAGACCAGTGCAGCAGTAGTTCTGTCTCAATACGTGCACTTCTTGGTACCTAACTGGAAGAAGCACAGCGAACTTTTTGTTTGTCAGTAAAAATTAATTTGTTCACTTTGCCTCATGCTGCTCTTTCTGGAGTGTGTGGGAGGGAAGTCTGACCTTTTTGTTCTGTTGTTCCTGAAATCTGAAATATTATTGTGGCCCCACATAGTCTCTGCCTGCTTCCAAGTGACTTTAAAAAAAATAGCTATAAATAGGCTACTGCTTCAGTCTGGTGTATTTGGTTGTTTTTCTACTTTTGGGTGGAAGCTTTTTGCTGTGTGTAGACATGTGCTGCTTTAGTTGCAAGGCCTGACAAGGATCTGTGTTGGAGAGCCTTGCAGTTGATATAGAATCCAGATTGCCTGGGCTGTGGAAAGAAGTGAGGCCTGAAGGGTGTTTTAGTGCTCTATATGAAGATCTCTAACTATAGGATACTTGTGATGAGAAGAGGTTTTCTTTACAGTGTTACTTTTTTCCAGGGACTGTTACTAGTTTACATGCAACGAGGAAAAAATTTTCCTCTTTCCCTCAGGTCTAGATTTTGTTGATCTGCTAAAAAGGGGTCATGAGTTCTCGTGTGTATAAAAGTCTGTCATTAGTTAAAAAGGCCTGAAAAATGTTTTGGTAGTAAAATGTTTTAGCAGTAAAATGTTTTAGCAAAGGCCTGTGGTTTTCCACATATACAAGGACGTTTAAGTAACAAAGCTGCTATTTCTTTCTCCACCTTGGATTCTAGATCATTAGTCAGAAAAATCGCCTGTCTGAAAGTCAGGAAAAAGCTGTAAATCTGAAGAAGGATTTGGCAGAGATGCAAGAGTGGATGACTCAAGCTGAAGAAGAATATTTGGAGAAAGATTTTGAATACAAGTCCCCTGAAGAGCTAGAGAATGCTGTGAAGGAAATGAAGGTCAGGAATACTGGATCATTGCAGAGATCTGATTAAAGAGAAACAAAACTTAATGGCTTTGGGGGCTGACCTTTTGTGGAATTATTATCTATGTGGAAAGGAGCTCAGATCACGATGTTAGTGTGGTATTTTTCAACTTCGCTTTGTGCAATTTTTGCTTTTAAAGCACAAACTATAAAAGCAGATGTTCTGTTTGACCACAAAGTGATTTCATAATGAATAACAGCTTGTCCAGCTGTTGAGCCAGGCTTCCTGTGTAGAGCGCGTTAAACAGTAAGAATATGGAAACTTATTGCAGGAGATGGAACTTCAGAAAGAAAGAAAAGGTGATATTATACCTGTCTAAATTAGCAGTTGTAAAAACATATTCTTCTGATTCTAGCTGTTGGGCTTCAGTTTGTCTTCTAGATACACGAAGTCCACATTTAGAAAAGCAGTTGAAAATGGTTCTGTTGGAAGGTTACTTGCGTTCCTCATCTATTGCAAACAGTGACGCTGTTCTGTCTCTTCTCTAATTTTGGGACTAGTGGCTAAAAAAGTGAAAAGGAAGGAGATATTTTTGTCTCATAAATGACTAGTTGAATAGATAATTTTCTTGGATGTATGTGCAGAGTAAACAATAAATGTCTCTGCTTTTAAATCTGAGTTCAGGCGTATCTTCACAAACCTTTTGACTTGTATGCATTTTATTTGAATGAGTATCTACTATGCTGTTACTTGATGGAGCATTAAATAATTTTCCCCCCTTACAAATGCTTTGACAAGTCTATTTAAAGTTTTAAATTGTTCTTTTTAAAGGGGCTTTCTGAAGCAGTCTTTGACAAGTGTTTTAAGATATTCATGTATTTTGAAGCCATTGGAGATCACATAGTCTGACAGCCTGCTGAACACAAAGCAAGAAGAGTCCTCTTTTCATTGGCAAATCTGAGAGACTTTGAGCATATTTAGTTTTGTCAAATCCAGATTGTATTCTGTACTTTTAAATTTGGCAGATATGTCAGTCATCCAGTAAGCTTACTGTTAACACTTGCATATCCTCTTTCATTTGCAGTAAGAATATTATGGTGGGACCACTTTTAGGACTGAAAGAGCACTCTATGCAAAAATGCTCCTGGTCAAATAAACAAAGTTTTTCAAAGCTTGCCTAATTCTGCTCTCATTTGAACGGGGAGCAGAACTCCTGCTGACACTTGAAGGAGTAGATTTAAAATGAGGCTAGGTGGTTTTTAATAATCCTGCCGTAAAATAATATATTCCCCAGACTTTCTATTCCTTGCCCTTACATTAACTTGGCTTTTTTTTGATTGCCTTACACTTAGAAGACATTTTGAACAATATATGCAACAATAATACTGTCATGTACTATATTCTGCCATAAAGTGCAGTGCCTTGTATTTCAGAGGTACTTTGACTTCATAAAACTGTCCTTGAAGCCTGAAAATAAAAAGATATGAGGCAGTCCCTATTTTTAGAGCCTTCTGGTTGTCTCAACAGAGGCAGCCTCAGCATTGTCTTCATGATCTGTCTTCCAGCAATCCTGCTTCCTGAATTGTGGTTTGGGCAAGGTTTGACCACTGATAATACAATTTCTCCAGGCCTGTGTGTTGGGAATTTTACTGTGCTTATCCTATATATTTTTTACCAAGCTCCTCTGAGTGCAGTTGGGTTGAAGGAATTCTTCTGGCAGTCCTTTTTGCATGTTCCCCCAGTGTACCCAACAGCTGTGGGACAGGTCCCGACTTTTGTAGTTGCATGTGTCCTGGCTAATTATGTCATCTTTCCAGATAACTTTGGGAGATAAGTTGAGTCTCAGAGCTCAGTAACTATGTAAATTCACCCTACCTTTTTCTACCTGATACGTTTGTTTTCAGTAAGCCTCTATTTTTTTTTCTGGTTCATTTCTCTTTTTCATGCTAGTGTATACATAGCACTGAACTTAATTTTTGTTTTGAGTCATGGATTTATAATGAACAAACCATAAATCGTAAATATGTGTGTGTTTAATAAAATAGTATTTTTCAACATTTACTAACATAATCTGAATTCCTTGCAAGGTAGTGCCCTATTTTTTCTGTGTGCTCAGACCCAAGAATACTTTGGCAGCAACGTTTCCAAGGTTAAACTGCTGATTATGATTAGAGTGGTGAATAGCTGACCGTACGGCAAGTGAGGGCTTATCATGGAATACTTTTCTTTGGGCAGAGAGCGAAGGAGGATGTGTTGCAGAAAGAGGTGCGGGTGAAGATTCTCAAAGACAACATCAAGATGTTGGCTGTCAAAGTGCCGTCGAGTGGTCAGGACCTGGCAACTGAGCTGAATGTTGTGCTGGAGAACTACCAGTTACTATGCAATCGAATCAGGGGGAAATGCCACACTTTGGAGGTAAGAACGATGGCTCTCAGCTTAGTAAAATGGAGGCAGGTGGCACAAGAGGTATGGAGAAAGACACTGAGAATGTCCAAGTTTTTCACTGAAGCCAGTAGCTTCATCATAAACATATTTTGCCATGGCTCCTTTCAAGATTACTTTACCTTGAGATTACATCTTTGGAATCCATGAGACACCATCTAACCCTGCTTTTACAAACGTCTCGTAATCAACACTTGTGCAAATAGGTAACCTTGTCTCTCAGCTCACTTATCCATCCAAAATGACAGAAACAAACTTATCAGAAATTAAAGGCTGAAATACGATGGTTAGAACATAGAATCATAGAACAGTTGGGTTTGGAACAGACCTTAAAGATAATCTAGTTCCAACCCCCCTGCCATGGGTAGGGACACCTCCCACTAGCCCAGGTTGCCCAAAGCCTCATCCAGCCTGGCCTCGAACCCCTCCAGGGATGGGGCATCCACAGCTTCCCTGGGAACATGTTGATTATATTTTGGGATAGGTTGTGTATGTCCTGTCTTTCAAGAGGAGGGTGATGTGTTTTGTTACATTCTTAAATTGTTATAAGAATCTGGATGTCATTGATAATTTTTGTGAGAGTTTAGAGACTTCTATGTGTATTTTGCACATTTCTTTTTATCTTTCTGCTGTAGTCACAGATTTTTCTGTCTAGAACTTACTGTATGTGGTATGTTTTTGAATATTTTCTGCTTGCCAATTTTGGGTGAATGTTTCATAAACATAATTTCTTTAATCTGTTCACAGGGTATATGAGCTATGCCTGGCATTCTAGCCTAATTTATCTTTTTTCTGTTGCTCCTAGGAGGTGTGGTCCTGTTGGATTGAGCTGCTTCAGTATCTTGATTTAGAAACGGCTTGGCTAAACAATCTAGAGGAAAGGGTGCAAATGACAGAAAATCTGCCTGATAAGTTAGATGCTGTCAATGATGCTCTTGAGGTATTATAGTCATTGTATTGGATTGTTAACTTTTCAGGTAGCTCTGTTTAAAAGAAAAAGAAGTTCTACACTTCATCAGAATACTTAAATATGTGTTGATTATTTTGATTCTTCAGGTTAAATTAATGTATTGCTCTAAATCTGGAATGGATATTTTTAAGATCCTCCACCAAAAGCTGAATTTGGCTTGATGGTTGTGCCATGCTTTGTACCATGTTAAAATTGTGTGCTCTTTCCTGTCCTGTGTAAATTGATTAATTCCTTCCATCACTATAGTATGAAATTATATGGACAGGGGAGAAGTGCTGTGAAGTTTGTCTAAAGCAAGATGACCACTATATTTGCCTTGTGCCATCATGGATTAAGCCATAACTAATTCATGCTTTTAGAGCACTCAAGACATTTGAAGTGTAAAATTTCTGTGCATGCAGCCAGATTTTTATCTCTGAAAAAGCAGTAATGTTCGGTGGTTTGACCTTTAAAACTTTCTCTGATACTTAGTCCCTGGAATCAGTCCTGCGTCATCCAGCTGATAATCGGACTCAGATTCGGGAACTTGGGCAGACACTGATTGATGGAGGGATTCTTGATGATATCATCAGTGAAAAATTGGAGGCTTTCAATGCCCGCTATGAGGAATTGAGTCATTTGGTAAGAATTTGGGGGCATGGTTGAAGTAGACTGGGTTTTTCAGCTCAGTGATCTGAAATGATTCCAGTTAGGTGAATTCATAGATGCAGGACTGCAATATAGGAAAAGAGGAAAAACCTTCATAATGTTGTCAGCTGTTTTCAATTTGGAATAATGCCTTAAGAGCATGCTTTTTTTCCTAATTTCAGTCAGGTTTAGTTTTGTGCACTTGCAGACCCTTGCACAGCATGGACCCACTGGTATTTTTCCAGGCAATTTTGACAAAAAGGTAATTCCAATCTCAACGGGGACAGTTCAATACTTCCTACTGGTGAGCTGCTCACTAAGTGTAAAAATGAGGAAATGAATAAATGACAATGTTCACTCTTTGAAATAGCTAGGAAGAAGTCCCACTGAAATAAGGAACAGAAGGAAAACATTCTTCCCATTCCCTGTCTATCTGTGATCCAGAAGGATCACAGGTCAGCAGGGAAGCACCAGAAGAGCAGCACAAATCAACTCCAGCCAGTAAGTCACCTTCCTTGGGGGCCCAATTTAAGTGCCTCTATGCAAGCACACTTATTCTGGGGAATAAACAAGAGAAGTTAGATATGTGTGCGTGCCTGCAGGGCTATGATCTTATTGGCCTCATGGAGACGTAGTGGGATGGCTCCTAAGACTGGAATGTTGGAATGTAGCATACAGGCTCTTTAGGAAGGACAGCCAGGGGGGATGAGGAGGGACATTGCCCTCTGTCAGTGACCAGCTGGAGTGCATGGAGCTCCCCCTGGGGATGGATGAGGAGCTGACCAAGAGCTCCTCATCCATCCCCAGGTCACAACTAAAGGGAGGGCAGGGACAGGTGACATTACAGTGAAGGTCTCCTATAGGCCTGATCAGGAAGACCAGGTGAATGAGGCCCTCTGTAGACAGATAGGAGCAGCTTCATGTTCATGAGCCCTGGTGATCATGGGGGACTTCAATCACCCTGATATCTGTTGGAGGGACAACACAGCAGGGCATAAGCAAGCCAGGAGATTTCTGGAGTGTGTTGATAACTTCCTTCTCCAAGTGACAGAGGAGCCAACATACTATGCTGGACCTTGTTCTCACCAGCAAGGAAGGGCTGTTGGGGAGTGTGAAGCTCAAGGGCAGCCTGGGATGCAGTGACCATGAAATGCTGGAGTTCAAGATCATTAGGACAGTGAGGAGGGCACACAACAAACTCGCTGCCAGAGTGAGTCCAGACTTCAGGAGAGCAGACTTAGGCCACTTCAGGGATCTGCTTTGTAGAGTACCATCGGATAAAGCCCTGGAGGGAAGAGGGGCCCAAGAAAGCTGGCTAATATTCAAGGATCACCTCCTCCAAGCTCAGGAGCAATGCCTCCCAACAAAGAGGTAGTCAGGCAAAAATGCCAGGAGGCCTGCGTGAATGAACAAGGAGGTCTTGGACAAACTCAAACACAAAAGGGAAGCCTACAGAAGGTGGCAAGCAAGGGCAGGTAGCCTGAGAGAAATACAGAGAAATTGTTTGAAAAATCAGGGTTCAGGATAGGAAAGCTAAAGCTCTGGTAGAATTAAATCTAGCCAGGAATGTCAAGGGCAACAAGAAAAGATTCTATAGATATGTTGGTGTTGCAAGGAAAAGTAGGGAAAATGTGGCCTTCTCCAGAAGGAAACAGACCTGGTTACCTGGGATATGGAGAAGGCTGAGGTACTCAATGACTTTTTTGCCTCAGTCTTCATGGGCAAGTGCTCAAGCCACACTGCCCAAGTTGCAGAAGGTAAAGGCAGGGACTGGGAGAATGAAGAACTACCCACTGTAGGAGAAGATCAGGTGCAAGACCATCTAAAGAACCTGAAGGTGCACAAGTCCATGGGACCTGATGAGATGCATCCACGGGTCCTGAGGGAACTGGTAGATGAAGTTGCTAAGCCAATATCCATCATATTTGAGAAGTTGTTGCACTCTGAAGTTCCTGCTGACTGG
Source organism: Syrrhaptes paradoxus (assembly GCA_013400615.1). NCBI lineage: Eukaryota > Metazoa > Chordata > Aves > Pterocliformes > Pteroclidae > Syrrhaptes > Syrrhaptes paradoxus. The sequence goes on along the minus strand of VZTO01004781.1, from coordinate 17,562 downwards.
AAAAGGGGTAGTATAACCCCCATTTTTAAAAAGGGAAAAAAGGAAGACCATGGGAACTACAGGCTGGTCAGTCCCTCCTCTGTGACCGTCAAGATCATGGAGCAGATTCTCCTGGAAACTGTGTGAAGGCACATGGAAAATAAGGAGGTGACTGGAGACAGCCAACATGGCCTCACTGAGGGCAAATCATGCCTGACAAATTTGCTGGCCTTCTACGATGGGACTACAGCATTGGTGGATAAGGGAAGAGCAACTAATGTTATCTACCTGGACTTGTTCAAACCCTTTGACACTGTCCCATATGACATCCTTGTCTCTAAATTGGAGTCTCATGGATTTGATGGATGGACTTGGTGGATAAGCAGCTGGATGGATGGTTGCAACTCAGAGTTGTGGTCAATGGCTTGATCTTCAAGTGGAGACCAGTGACAAGTGGTGTTCCACAGGGGTTGGTGTTGGAACTGGTGTTATTTAGCATCTTTGTGGGAGACATGGAAGTGGGATTGAGCAGGCCCTTAGCAAGTTTACCGATGACACCAAGCTGTGTGGTGTGGTGGACACGCTGGAGGGAGGGGATGCCATCCAGAGGGACCTGGGCAGTCTTGAGAGGTGGGCCCATGCAAACCTATTTTTCTAGATTCAGTAGGTGGAGGAAGACTATCTGTATTTCAGGTTGCATAGATTTGTAACTTGTGTACTGTATCATAGTAATACAGGCTCCTCCCAAATTGTAGGATGGGAGGTTTTTTTCTGTCATTACCAAAGTGTAGTCATAGAGGGAATTTTGGTTCATAATCATTATGGTGAGAAACATGAATGCAGTGCCCTCAGCTGGGGGCTACATGCTGTCATTTGAGTTAGCATTCATTATTGTTTTTCCTGTTACAGCAGTACTTTATTGTCGTATAAAAGCTATGTGCTTTGGCAGCTGCAGCACTGGCACACTGGGCTGTTGACTTTCCGTAGGTCTGTACCATGTTTATGTACGCACCCATGGGTCTGTGTATGTGTTCATAAGGGGGAATTTGCGTTCCCATGGAAGTAATGACATTTCAGATAAACTTGGAAGTTTTATTGCTGAAGGGAGAAGTATTGGAGTGAAGGAAGTATGAACCTGTTTTCACACTGTAGCAGAAAGTTTACTGTTTTGAAAGAAAATGTGCGAGTTTACACATGAAGCGATATTGATCTGTAGTGTATTGCCAAGTCCCTGATTTCTGTTGAACAGCTTGAAACTGATATGTTTCTAACAGAATACTTTCTTCCTGACCTGGTAGGAGAGACGTGTTTTCACTGTGCTGTGTATCTAGCAGCAGAGCTCTCCTTCTGTGCCACTGTTTGTCAGTTACTGCTATGAGTCACAGCAGGCTTCCAAAATTGCTGCCTTCTAGGGCTCTCTTTTGGTCTTTTTAGACAGTCCTCCTGGCATAGGATTTTTCGGGTCTCCCCCACCTTGTTTTGAGAAAGTTTACTCTAATTTGTATTGGATTACTGCTGTCTTGTCTTACCTTTCTGTCCAACTCAGGCAGTGAGCCGGCAGATTGCCTTGGAACAGCAGCTTCAGACCATGCGAGAAACCGACCACATGTTGCAGGTCTTACAGGAAAGCTTAGCGGAGCTGGATAGACAGCTGACATCTTACTTGACTGACAGGATAGATGCCTTTCAGATGCCCCAGGAGGCCCAGGTATTCCCATGCACTTTTTCAATACAAAACATTTTGAATGATCTTGTGATAATGCTTAACCTATACTTAGTAGTTCATGAAGGCTTTGTTTCAGTTCTGTGCTGATGTACTAGGTGATATCTTTTGTAATCTGGGTTGTTTTCCATTTTTAAGAATGTATTGAATAGTTGTATTGAATAACAATCCTGATGGCTTTCAATTTAGCAAGCTGTCACGAGAGCCAGAATATTTAAAATAAACCTGGTAGTGTTTAACTTTTACAGAGTGGATTTACTTCTGTTGGGCAGTAGGTGGTAAGCAAGTTCCTCTGCCCTGCTCTGCAAGCAATTTTGTAAATTACTTTTTCCTGTTTCGATAACATGGCAGAAAATTCAAGCCGAGATTGCAGCTCATGAATCCACCTTAGAGGAACTCAAGAGAAGCGCTCGCTCTTTCCCTCCTGCTTCTCCTGAATGCAGGTCTCCTCGTGGTGGAACTCAGCTGGATGCTTTGCAGGTAAAAATGAGAGTTACACTAAAAATTTAAATGTGAGGAGCTTCTGGTCTTCAGTTACACACTGATGTCAGCTTGTAAATTGCTTGGTGCGGTCAACTGAACCTCAGAAGTAAGTAGTATATGCTTTGACACGCTTTTATCAGGAAACAAGCAGTAGCAGATGAATAAAGAAGTTTAAGTTTTGTAAGTATCATGGGATAAATGCTGAAAGTTACAAAATCTCTATTTTAGTAGAATGGATACTTTGAAAGTGTATAATACAGAATTACAGCTCTCTCTTGCACCTCAAGTGGAGGTTGGGAACAGGTGATGGAATTTGGCTTGGCAAATAGTGTTGTTATTAGTACCGAGTTGTGGTGGCATAAGATGTGAGTTAGAATCTGTGGGGGAAGATGCTTTAAAAGGTTTGGGTTTTTTTGAAGTGTAGGTATTAATTTAAAACAATCTTTTAATATAATATTCATTAAAACAGAGAAAACTCCGTGAAGTATCTACAAAGTATCAGCTTTTCCAAAAACCAGCCAATTTTGAGCAACGCATGTTGGACTGCAAGCGGGTGTTGGATGGTGTAAAAGCAGAACTTCACGTCTTGGATGTGAAGGATACTGACCCAGATGTAATCCAAGCTCACCTGGACAGGTGCATGGTAAGTATGCAATGTTTTTAACTCATGCTTTTGGGGGTGTCGTCTTGTGCGTGTGGTTTTTTTTTCCTTGTCTAAACTCTCTCCTGAGGAAATTTTACTTAAAGTCCTCACTGAATTCTTACAACTCTTTGCAAAACACCAACAGAACAATTGATAATGAAAAACATCTAATTTTTTTGTGTGAGAATGTGGACATAGAAACAGTGGATTATTGATCACAGATGTGGTGGAACAGCTGGGTTTTTATAAAGTCCCTTACCTGGCTCATCCTTGTGTTATGGAGAAGCTTGACACCAGGGGCAACTTGGCTTGGTTCTCAGTGTTTGAAGAAATATTGTGCATAAGGTCAAGTACAGATCACAATGTTAGCCTTACTACGTGTGGTGATACTATGGGATGAACACTGCTAAATTGTTGTGATAGTTCTTTTTTTTTGTGTGTGAAAATTAAAACTGGAATAAAATAAGGAACATCAGGAATTTGAAATCTTAATCCATAGCTCAGAGTTTAGGTGCAATCTGACAGTCAGGTTCCTAAATGACACAACGTCTGAAAGTCTGCACTACAAACTGCTCACCCAATATATTTGTGTTTTTAGAAACTCTATAAGACCCTCAGTGAGGTGAAATTGGAGGTTGAAACTGTCATCAAGACAGGAAGGCAAATTGTACAGAAACAACAGACAGATAATCCCAAAGGGATGGATGAACAACTGACAGCATTGAAATTTCTTTACAATGACTTGGGGGCACAGGTAAGAAAACCAAATGTACATGTGACATTTGTCTGCATATAAAATCCCTTCCCTGTTGTTTTGATGTCAGATGGTGTTTTAAGTTTGATTCTGAAGCTGATACTATATAGGCTAGTTGCTACATCCAGGAACAATCAGTTGAGAGATTGAAGGTTACAGGTAAGTAATAGTCCTGCAGTTTGCCAGATCCTTGTGTTCACAGTGTTCCCAAAGGGGAGATAACCTTAAAATAGGGAAGGTTCACGGAGCTTTCATCATTCTGGCAAAGCTGGCCTGCTGTTTGTTAAAGTTGTTGAGCGCTGTTGCACCTTCACTTGTCTGTAAACCAGCCTACAAGATAATTTACTATCATATTGTCATATAAGAAGTTTGAGTCGATGTAAAACATTTTTTCGGAGGTGTCATGATGGTTTGTAATCAATCTAAAGGGTTGCTCTGAGAATGGAGTAGAGAATGCAGGTAAACCTGTATTTCCCATGCACTGCATTAGATATTGATTTGAATAATTTTATTGAATAACTATTTAATTACTAAGTGAAGTATTTTAAAAAGAGTTAAAATGTTAGGGGGCAGGAGGGAAGCAGGGGAATCTTTTCCTGTGTAAATTAAGACAAGTCCAAGCAGAGGCATGCCTTTTCAGTGCTCTGTGAATGAAGCTGTGGGTAAGTAGCCAGATGACATTGTTGGAATATCTTGAAATGGGCCCTAGGAAATATTTTATTGTTGTAAAGTAGAGAATATTCATGAAGTTGTGGGTTCTAGTGGAACCTGTACATCTAGAACTTAGAAAGCATGTAGACAAGAAATTGGGAAAGGATAGAAAGGCGAAGTTATTTGCAGTATAATGTTATGACTTTGTCTGAATTGATTTTTTTAGATCTTCAAAGAGCGTATTATTTTGAATAAATACATGCAAGCACTAAGCTGAGAGGAGGCAATTTTTTGAAATGTCAGTTCATTCTGACTGCTGTGGTTGGGTTTATTCTCAAGTCTGTGTTAAGGTTTGACCAGATTAGTTGTGTAGCCAGTTTGAAACAGAATTGATTAAACTGCAGCAAACATCAAATTTCATATTCACTTTACTGAAATGTTTTCAAGGGCAAACTAGGTTTTCAGTGAAATCTTTCTTTACAGCTTTCTGCTAGCAGGTCTATCAAAATACAAAAAGGAACTGAATTTTACCTATGAGTGACTGACTGGATTCTACATCCCCTTGAGTTTCAGTTAAAGGATCATAATAAAGTTAAAACATGAATTTGTTGATTATGAGCTATAAATAAGTTGGCATGCAGGTTTCTTTATCTCCTTTTTATATAGGTGGATATTTTAGCTGGCTAGAACTTTTGGTTTTGCTGTCTTATAAAATCTATGTTTTACTTTTTCCTTTTTATTTTTTATAGGTAACAGAAGGAAAACAAGACCTTGAAAGAGCAACTCAGCTGGCACGCAAAATGAGGAAAGAGGCTGCCTCTTTGTCAGAATGGCTAGCTACCACTGAGGCTGAGCTTGTGCAGAAGTCCACTTCAGAGAGTCTGCTTTCTGATCTAGATTCAGAGATTGCCTGGGCCAAAGTAAGCACACTCTAAATATCTGTAGAATACATTTTTAACATGATGGCAATGCTTTGTTGAGGTGGCTGTGAATTTAAATCCCCGTAACTTGTTCCTAAATCTCTTGCATCATGAAACTTTAGTAGATTCAGAGGATCATATTCAGTACCTTACTGAGTCTGATCTGCTTCAGCTCTGGCATCTTGCCGGAAACTTAAATGGTCAGTGAAATATTAAAGATATTACTGCCTATTTGGTATTAATAGGTATTGAAGTGACTTCCTGTGTCTCCAACACAGTTCATAAGTATAATATTCCTAATTATCAGCCAATATAATTTTGGGCTGGGTCAAATATTTTACTAGTAGAACAAACTGAAAGTTCATTGGCACTTTTAATGGAATATTGGTTTGTAACTTTTAATTGAAAGAGCTTTGTCTTTGAAATTGTAACTGTGCAGAACAAAGCTCCTGTAAATCCTTATTTTCTTTTTTCTATAAATTGGAATTTTTCATGGAAGCAGGTGAATGTATTATAATTATTCAAGTGAAGTATATCTATTTAAAGCCCACTATTTAAAGTCAGAGATGACTAGGGAAAAAAAAAAATTAGAGCTAAAGGTACATGTATTTACATATCTACATGTAACAGCAGTAATGTAACAATAGGACAGCTGTGATATGTAGCAAGTGAATTGAACATGCGCAGTAATGAGTGGTGGTGGTTCTTAAAGACATTCAGCCTTATCCTACCACTTTTCTCAACATTGCCAACTTGAGTAGGAAAAGATAGAGAAATCCAAAGCATCTCTTGAAAATTGTGTTCACTGAGGTGCTTGACAGTGCAGAAAAGAACCTTTTGCAATTGCACCTATAGTGTGATGTGATGCATTTGCTTTACATGATGAAAAGGAACTATTAGGATATTATAAAACAACAAAACAAAAGTCTCTAATTTATTCAGCATACTTAGAGGTATTGTGCTCTTGCTCATGCTCTCTCAAAAGTATCAACACTATCTACAGAACGAGTATAAATAGAAGGTGATTCTGCTTGGTTTGATTTCCACCCCCCAACAAATGAAGATCATCCTATTTGTTTTCTGTGGAGGTAAAATCTAGCTCCCTTGCTCATGTAATTGGGAGCAGTGTGCAGCATTAACGGCTTCTCTTGTTTCAGAATGTGCTGAGGGAGCTGGAGAGGAGGAAAGTTGACCTGAAGAGCATCACAGAAAGCTGCACTGCACTCCAGGCTCTGGTGGAAGGGAGTGAGACTTCCCTGGAGGAGAAGCTATGTGTCCTTAATGCTGGCTGGAGCAGAGTTCGGACCTGGACTGAGGACTGGTGTGATACCTTGTTGGTAAGTTGCATGTATGGGAAATATTCAGGGTGATTCTTTTCCCTTTCTATGAATTAGGATCAATAATATCAAGGGGTCTACAATGAAAATTGAATTCCTGTAAATAGTAATTGAAGGTGAAAGTTATAATCTAGTTTTCAGTGTTTCTTTCCAAGGTGTATCCATAACACTTTATTCTGTTGATCTCCTCACTCATAGTGGTGGTTTTAGCAGGGTGTTTTAGTGTGTGGGTGTGTGTTGTTTTTGTCTTGGTTGTTTTTGCGGATTTTAAGTTCTTTACGTTAATACTTTTTTTTAATCATCTTCCAGAATCATCAGAGCCAGCTAGAAATTTTTGATGAAAATGTTGCCCACATAAGTACTTGGTTGTATCAGGCTGAAGCTTTGCTGGATGAGATTGAGAAAAAGTCAGCAAGCAAAAAGGAGGAAACTGTGAAGGTAGGAAATGTTGCTGTCAAGGATCCAGTTCTGGATTCTAAATGAAGTCAAGTTAGGTCTGCTACCTGTATGGGTTTTTTAAAAATATTTTTTCCTTTCCTATTTCACTTTCTAGCGCTTAACATCTGAATTAGATGATGTTAGTCTTCGAGTGGATAATGTGCGTGATCAGGCCATCATCCTAATGAATGGTCGGGGGGTGTCATGCCGTGAACTTGTGGAACCCAAACTGGCAGAACTGAACCGTAACTTTGAGAAGGTCTCTCAGCACATCAAAAGTGCCAAGGTGAGGATGAGCAAGCCCTAGAACGTGCTTGGGGAAGTCTATGCCAAAATCATGGCAAATAGGGAATGGATCTCTGTGTTAGAACAGCACTTCGATACTTTTGATTCTCTTTTAAGTTTAAGTATATATATATGTGAAAAATGGACTGACTGATTCTAGACCAACTGCTTTTTTTTTACGTGAGTAACAGGTGATGACTTGAGTTGCAAGGGAAAATTTACAAATAACTATGTGTTAAAGATTCAGAAAAGTGTATATATTGCAGTGCATATTTATATGAACTGTAGAGCAACACCATAATCTAATGTGACTGGAAGTTTTTTGTTTATTTTGAGACCAAAATGCTCAGGTTGAAGTTTTAAGGTACAAGTTGGGAAATACCTATCAAGACTGTGCAAGCTAACTCTGTGTTAGATTAAATAACTCTTGCTATGTTTTTTAATGCTGATATCTGATGGTTCTACAAACTTGTATGCCTGTTCATGGAGAATTGGTTTAAATCATTAAACTGTGTGTGACAGCTCAGACTAAATTTTCAGCTTGAACAAAGTTTTATTTTGCTTTGTAGATGCTTGTTGGACAAGAACGACTTCCTGTCATGTCAGAGCCCCGTGAAGTCAGAGTAGCTTTTCCAGATCTGGAAAAATTTGAGTGTGACATACAGAATATGTTAAAAGCTGTGGAAAAGCATCTGGAGTTGAGTGGGGACAATGAAAAGGTTTGTGTGCACTGGAAGAATTAAATAACTGACTACGTCCCTTTCTATTTTGTCCATGTGTTACATTCCTCCAGACTTCGAGGGAGAATTTTTCTGAGAAAATCTTTATAAGACAGGAGTAGAAAATGAAAGGAATTAGTAGGTTGTTGGAAACACTGCACAAGTCTTCCATACTTTCCCCATAGCTGCTGCCTCTTGGCTGGTGCACTGAGTCTGTATTTTGGTCATACATTGGTCTATATTTTTATAAATAGGTGTTCCTGCTCCGGCAGGGGGATTGGACTAGATGATCTTTCGAGGTCCCTTCCAATCCCTAACATTCTGTGATTCTGTGATTCTGTAATGGTTTTATATAACTCAGGTAGTGTATTTTGATTTTCATTTATCTTGTCTCTTCTACTCAAAGTAGCTGTTTATAAGGAATCCTTCCTGTAAAAGTAATAGGTTGCAAAACTTTTTTTTTCTTTCTTCATCTCTGTCTGAACTTATGTTGTAATGATTACTTAATGCAGCTGAGGCTCTTACTGTGTATTTGGCAATTTTGTGCCTCTAATCTATTGCATTGGGTAGTTTTTTTTCCTTTTTAAACTGGTATGATATGTTGAATCACAGTGCATAGGTCAGGTCAGCGGATGTTTGAGGTGCAAGTAATAGTGCTGCAATATGGTTCATAGTAAGACAAAATAAGAATTTATCTTTTTCTAGATTATCTAGGCTCTGCTATTTACCTGTATAAAACTGACATACTTTTGTTTACATCTTGTCCGCAATAGTCTTATTGGCTATAAAATTGGGCAAAGTCCTGCTGGGGCACCCTGTCTGCCTTCCTTTTAAGCACATGAAATATTATATACTGAGCTGGAAAGCTGAATATAAGTCTCTGGAAAATAGCATGTATACTATAAAAAACAATTTTCAAAAGACCTCTATGAAAGGCCCTGTTGTTCTAGAACATGTTTCCCTTCGTGCTGTTTTTATATGTATTATGTTTTTGTTTTCTTGCTATTCTGCTCTGAGCTTATTATTGTCAAGGAATGTTTAGAATAGAAATGAAGGGCCCTCTTGCTGTGGCTGCCTACTGCTGGCTCAATTGAGTGAGATTCCTGCTGGGCACGTCTTTATGAAGTTTATGGAATGAGCAGGTTGGATTTTAGGATTTGGTAGCTGTGGAGGAGAATCTCCACTTGAATTTGTCTGACATTTGGATAGTAAAAAAAAAAGTTTACTGGCATTCTGCAGTGGTTGGTATTGGGAGCAGTGTTTAATGTCTTTTGTCAGAGCCATGGACAGTGGGGTTGAGTGTACCAACAGCAAGATTGCTGATGACACCAGGCTGGGTGGTGTGGGGGACACACTGGGAGAAAGGGATGCCATCCAGAGGGACCTGGACAGGCTTGAGAGGTGGGCCCATGCAAACCTCATGAAGTTCCTATCCCTGGAGGGGTTCAAGGCCAGGCTGGATAAGGCTTTGAGCAACCTGGGCTAGTGGGAGGTGTCCCTGCCCATGGCAGTGTGGCAGGTGGAACTCGATGGTCTTTAAGGTCCCTTCTAAACCATTCTATGATTGCTATTAATATCTGAGTAGGTAATAAATTCATTTTGGAAAATGTAGCTGAGCTTTCTGTAGATAATACAGGCTTGTTTAATTTTAGCTGGATCAAGAAAGAGCTCAGATTGAAGAAGTTTTACAGAGAGGAGGGCAGTTGTTACAGCAGCCAATGGAGGACCATAAAAGAGAGAAGATCTGCACACAGCTGTTGCTTCTGCAGAAAAAGTACAACAGTGTACAGGTATGATTATGATAGTTACTATAGTTAAAGCTCATTTATGCGGTCTTCCTTTTGGTATCCCACTTACAGCCTGGTTAACTTTTTTTAGTGTATAAGATTCTGTGGGAAAGAGTTAAATGTGCATACATGCAATCTGACTCTGAATCTTTGCAATTCCAAAATATGAATTTTGTTATTCCAAAGTTTTGGGGAGAGAGGTTTTGATTTTTAAAGTCCTTTTCACAGCTTCACAGAGGACCACTCTATATGTATGTTGAGCATTTGCTTCACTTGTCTTTGGCCCTCCAGAAGAGGTTTGTCTCCACCACCATAGTGAATGTTTGTGTACATGTATCTGAGTTCTCAGCTGAAAAGGTTTTTGTGAATAAGCCTGTTCCTGAATTCCTCTAGCTTCCTCTAGAGGAAGAGTGTTATCAGCAATTGCGGACTCTAGTATGTTGTGATGCTTTCATAGATGTGCCATATTAAAAATGTTTTTGTGTAGAACAGAGAGGAGCTGTACTCCTATAAACTCTTTTTATCTCATGTATTTGAGTCATATTAGAGTTGATAAGGTGAGGCGTAGCTCAAAGGCAGGGTAAGACCCTCAGGCTGACTTTGATTACATGTCTGTGCAGAGGAATAGAATATAGCTATTTTAAAAAAATAAATGGCTACTATTGCATGTTTTGGAATTTGCTTCTTCAACTGAATCCCTTAGGTGTTTTTGTTGTTCAAATCAATAAGACTTGTTTTGTTCATTACTTCCCTCTTATACTGTATTTTCCTAATACACTGGATTGTAGGAGTGCAGGTCATTTCAAAGGAGGCAGGTGGTGGAACTCTCTCCAGTGTTTTCCCAGTATAAGAAGGAACATGACAGTCTAATGAAGTGGCTGGATGAGGCTGAGCACCATCTGTCAGGGCTGCAAGATGTGGAAGATGAACAAAAACTACAGGTGAATGAGACACTTTTTTTTCTTAGAGCAGAGTGAATGCCATGCATGAGCTTTAGAGAGATATTTTAAGGTTTTATGGCTGTTCTTTTGACACGTTCTTGGAAAGAAGTATTTTCAAAATGATGGCATTCATTTTTCATTGGGAAATTATCTGCATATACCGATTTGGAATTTCTACGTTCAGTGTGGGTCCAAAAGACCTCATTCATTAGACCCAAGTCTTAAAGCATGATCTGGCTAGTGTGGTTGAATCAGGACAGTTTTGCTTGCTAGTCTTGCTCATAAGGATTATGTTTAGCTCTTTTTGATACCCTGGCTCAAACAGCCTGATTCAATCTTTGGTTGGTGCAAGTATGATAAAAGCCTTGTTTGAGGCTTAAACTCAGTGCCTCTGCATCCTGTGGACAGGATATTGTAACTACTCTGCTGCCTTTCCCTGTCTCAAGCGCTTAGGGAGTGCTAACTACCCTCATGTGATTGATATTACTGTACACAATAAAGATTAATAAAAATGACAAAGTTTGAAGTACTTCTGATGAGAAGAGTTATGTGTGATAGTGTGTGTGTGCATGGGGCTTGGCAAACAATTTTACAAATGATTTAGTAGGATGTCAGGGTCTGATAAAATTTACGGCCCAGAAAACTGTATGTCTTAATTGTTGAGGGCACAGATACTTTGTGGGTTTTGTTGGTTTGTTGTGCTTTGGTGGTTGTGTTTTTTTTTTTAATTTGTGTTACTTCTCTTTTTTCATTCTTCAAAACATTTTGGCTACATTGTAGTTACGCTAATATTTTAGTCACTAACAGTGAGGAACCTTGTGAAACAGTAAGTAATTTCTTGGACAAGCTTCGGGGGCTAGGCAATCTGTCAAGTAGTTTCTGCATATGAAGCTTCACAATTAAAATCAATCAATCTGGTTTTGACTGCTCTGTAACCTTTTAACCCAGCACCAATTAACTTGGAGGTAGGGGTAAAATGCTCTGGTTCCCGGTGAGACTCACAGTGCAAAATCATTTTCATTCACAGCTGTAGTGCGGTGTGGCTTCAGCCACCTGATGGCTGTAGACCTGTGGCAGACGGTCTGCTCTCCTTGGTCACCCAGACTATTCAGTATCAGCTGTGAAAGCAAACCTCAAACCTGCTTCTTGTTAGAGGGACTTTCTCAAATTATAAGCCTCCCACACAGATCTGAGGAGCAAAGATGGCCCCAGGATCTGTTCAACTGTCCAACAACTGACCTCTGTTGGGTCCCCAGCAGTCACTTCGCTGTACTGTGGTACTTGCAAATGAGCACCTTGGGACCTGGCTAATGCCAGGGAATTTGTTTGAAGGAAATGGGGATCCATATGCATTTAAAATAGTGTGAGTTTTTCTGTTTGACATCAGCTGCTTTGAGTGAATCAATTACCAGACTGAAAAGGACAAAAGGTGCACTTGGGTGGTTCTTTGCTACTGGGAGCAGTCTAGTTGTGTCACAGACTCGTCTTCCTGGTCACTGTTGGTCCTACTGCAGGTTGACTGATCTTCTCTAAGGAAGATCCTTTGCCTTCTATAAAGCCCATTTCTTCAGGGATATACTACAGCTGATCCCTGCCACTGCTGGATCCATTCCTGGATTACTGCATCTTGGTATCTGGGTGCTGAATGTAAATATGGGTTACTAAAACAATTAAAATAGATGAGGAAATGTTATCTTTGCTCAGAATTAGTCAAGCTGTGTAAAAAATATCCTTGTACTTCCAGATGTAGTTCCAAGTCTGTCTGAGTGAGCTAGGCTTTCAGAAGGGGACCACAGCGGTTTTCATTGCTGCTGTGAAACTCAGAAACTGCTGCTTTTGCTTCATGTGCCTGTGCCTCTGTCTTTCTAATATTTGAGTGGTAAGCCAGCTATCTCAAGTGACCTTATTTTACTTTGATAGCTTGTTTTTTCACCTGCTTTACTATTTGAACACCAAAAATGGTGTGGCACCATACTATTTCTAAAGGGAGAAAATGTTCCTAAATATCATCATCGTTTTAGATGAACACAGCTGCTCCAGAATTTTCTTGGAGCCACCAGTCTTGTCTTATCCTCAGCACCAGGGGTGGACTCTAATGCTACAGCTCTGCAACAGAAACTGCCCCTCCCCAATTTTTACCATCTGTTCTCACCCCTCACTCCCTTTTCTTTAGTTGGTAAGGAAGTCTGATGAAGGTGGGGAAAGGGAAACTCTGGGTGCATCCACAGGGTCCCCAGGCTACCAAATAGTGTGTTGCAGTGCTTTCGCTCAGCTCAGGACTGAGAAGTGCTCAATGAATTCTTGACCCACGGGCGCACAGCTGGCTCAACCCCGCACCTTGATGTATGGAAAGTGCAGGGAGCAGAGGGAGAGAAACTAGTGTTTGAAATGAACAAACAGGGAGGGAAAGGAAGATTTTGGCCACCAAGCTGGGGAGTAGACTGCAATTGACATTTTATGTAGTACATTATTTATGTTTTTGTAAATGAGCGTGGAGGAGAGGACTGACTTATGGTGCTTGAAGGTCATATATATCTCTATATTGATTTGCTGGAAGTAGGTGGATCATAAATATTCCTCATGGTGTATGCTTCTAGGGATTATGGAGTTAAGTGTCTCTAAAAATGTTGGTAACCCTTCTGCATAGCATGTACTTCTGAATAACCCTTGTTTTGTCACAAATTCATTAGCTAGAAAAGCCTGCATCAGAAATTTGTCTCTCCTTGAGCTCCTTCATTTCTAACCTTGCTTTAGTGTTTCTTTAAATTATTCTGACTTGGATTGGAATGAGGGGAAGGAAAAATTAAACCTTCAATTGCAGAGGTACTGAGTTGGCTAAAGTTCCTGAGAGATTTTTCTAGGTTTTAGAAAACTGTTTTCAAGTGAAAATTATAATTTTGCAGAGAGTAAGTGAAATTGCTCTTGCAGTCACAGTACGATCTTTGCTATAAACTGAAAAATAGACCATCTTGAAGGCTCTTGAAGTATTATTCCTATAATAAAGAAAACATGTTTATTGGCCAATTGTGCTTTTTTTTAGGGAGAAGGTTCTGGGTTACTCAAATATGAACCATTAGCTACATTGCCCACAAATATGTTGTTTACTGGCTGTATTAGTGAACCCAGAAGAACAAATAAAATGGATGTGAGATTTTAGCTTTGGAAAACCTTTTCCTAGAAAGCTGGCTATGAAATATTTTGAGTGTGAGAGAGAAGGGGCAAAGAATGGTTAAAAAGTGAGCATTTCTAATAAAAAGGGTATTTATTTGGAAATGCAATAAATGTGTGGTTGTCTCAAATTAGGGTAAACACTTCAGGTTTAAATGTTTATGTAGTTAAACATGCAAGGTAAATTATTTAATTTTATGTGAATTTCTTGGCAGTATTTTCCAAAAATCTAACTGGAAGCAAGTCAGGATATTTCCTTGAGTTGAATCTTTGGTAGATTTTGTGTAAAAGGGGAAAAGGGAAAAAAAAATTGAAACCAAATTCTGAATTATTTCAAGCTAGTTGCTAAGTATAGGAGGAAGCAAGTTTTTATTTGACCATGGAATTAAAATTATTTTTAGCAGCTCTCATTGAGAGGCCTTATTTATAGAATGTGCACCAGCAACTGAGTATTCCTCTCTTTCCCTCAGTCCCTTTTTCCTAGTATTTAAAGAGAACAAATTTAATAAATGTGCTCTATCAATGCTGAAATTAAAGCAGAAAAAGGGCTATTAATTCCAGTCAGATCTTCTCCTAAATAACCTTTGATTAACTTTTTATTTGTGGATGCTTAAAATAAGAATTTGCCTTTTTTTTAATTAAAAAAAACCAACCCACCCTAAAACCAGCTTCTGTGGCATTGAGGTGTTTGATTTTCACGAGGCAGTTGTCATACTTCTGCTCTTCCATTTCTCAGGACTTTATACTGCATTTGAGAAGCAGTCTGCAATGCAAGGTAAAGAACAGGTGAACAATTAAGCTATAATAAAGTGCTCGTGTTTCTAACACATGTTCATCTTTGAGAAGGAGGGTTGTGAAGGGAGGAAACATCATCATGGTGATGTGAGGCAGCTGGAGGAGATTAGTAAGATGTGCTCTGCAGGAACAGCACCAGGAGGAACTCCCTGCTCTGCAGAAGAGCAGCAAACTGGCCCAGGATGGTGCTACTGGGGAAGCAGAAAGTGTCAGTTTGGCAACAAGTGGAAAATAAGTTTGCTGCATACCAACAGATGCTGTTTTAAATTGTGTGCAAGTTTTTTTTTCTAATGGGAGATAAAGCAATGTGTGTGAAGTAGAAAGATAATGAAGTCCAGTGACCTTGTAATTTGGTTGAAATCCAGTTTCTGGACTGTTGCCTGTGTGAGAATGGGACTTGTGGGATGATGGAGAGTTAGAGAAAACACCTTGTGAAGGTGTTTCAGGCAGCTGTGCTGCAGCAGGCGTCCTGGTGCTTGTTCAAACCAGGCTTATTCCACATTGCTGGGGAACAGATACTTCCGAGTTGCACAAGCTTTGTCTGATCTCTTTGAAGCTGGGGCCTCTTCTTCCACAGGAAATCATACCACTGTCTGAGCCTTTGGCTTCTGCTCCAAATTTCAGTGGTGGAATATATACACACATATTATGGATGGAATGTATACAGCGCCTCAAGAAAATGTTTGGGGGGAGCATCGGGGAACCAAGATGCTGGATTTGTGACTAAAGCATATGGAGTAGTTTATGGTTTTTACTGCGGTGCTTGCTTGCTCTGCTGTTACTGAATCAAAGCAACGCTGAGTATTTTATGACGCTTGTCTGTAACACTTGTTTTCAGTAGACTCAATTTATGCTTACATGCCTGTACAGCCTATTTCTTTGCACAGTGAATGGCTGAAAGCATACCATGCTTGGTGGTAAAAGTCTTGTGGAAATACAACTGTCTCCCCAGTTTCAATACAGGGATGACTGTCTAATTTAAATGAAACAAAACAAATCCAAACCAACACAAAACAAATAAATCCTTAGGAGTTTTCAGTGCATAAGAACTCCTGAATAGTGAATATGAACAGACTTTTTCTGCTGCAGTCCTATTTTCTTTTGAACTATGCATGCTGCATATGTTATTCCAGTTAATTGGAGTGACATATTTGAAATGCTCAGAAAGGTGTGGAGGAGGAAGATACAGGTGTTTGCAACAACTTTGTTAGTGGGGCTTAATGTTTTACTGGTTGTCAGCTGTGCTAGCAATTTGTATGTGTGCACCCAGCCCAGACTAATTGAAAAGTAAACCGCACTGGCTGAAATCACTGAACATTTGTTCTTCGCACTCTTAAGTGTATTGTCAGCTGTTAGTAAATCATACAGTTGAATGCCTCTGTTTTGCTTGAGTCAAATTCCCTGAGAACAGGATGTGGCTTAGAAGTTGCCTGAATTCTTCAATATTTGGAGGTGGGTTTACTACTTTATTGCTGATTTAAAAGAACTGGTCTGTTTTCAGAGAGTAATAGAATCTTGTTAGACAAGAAACCTTTTCAGCAAAAAACTGCTTTCAGTCTTCAGAGTATCTGCTTCACCTGCCTCTGCTACCTTTGCCAGGGATGGCAGAGTATAGCTTCTTGCAGCTGGCTTCCTAATGCTTCTGATCCAGGAAAATGCTGCATTAAATTACTGTTCTTGCTTTCTTATCTGCTAACATGGAACTTGGCTCGATGGCCTTGTCTTACAGCCAGAGCAGATAACAATTGCCAACCTCTTGAGGAGTTAGTGTCTCTTATTGTTGCAAAAAAAAGCATATTGTGGTACTGGTGGAGCCCTAATTTATTTTTAAAATGTCTGGGAAATCTGGGTAGGGGTGCTTATTGAAAAGAATGTGGAGAGGAAAATAAAGTCTGCTTCAGTAAACTGGTAACTTTTGAGAGTCCTTGATGATGAAGGAAGCTGACAGTGGGCTGTAATAACAGCTAGATACAGGCTCCATCGAGAAGTGTAATTTCTAGAAATGGTAAGCATCAAGGTGAGAAATGGTAGTACCCTTCCCACTCTCCCGAGTTTTAATAAAGAATAACAGAGTCATTGTGAAGCGTGAAATCTACTATTTTCTGACTTTTTTTGTAAATCTAGAAACAGATCTCTGCAGGACTTGCAGCTTTCTGAATTTATGTAGCTTTGCTAGAAAGGCCTTTGTTTTGTCTTTTAATGTAGAAAAGTACTTATTCTTAATATAGTCTACTGATTTAGAATTTTTTCATAAAATTGCTCATTATTTGAAATATAAAATGAACTTTCATGTTTTTAGGCAATCCCTGTCCAGCCGAGGTTAAAAGGACACTTTGCCCCAGGGGTTAGGTCCTTGCCTTTTTCTGCTGAATATCTGGTTGAAATCAACAAAGTCTTGCTGGCCATGGCTGATGTTGAACTGCTGCTGAATGCACCAGAGCTAAATACTGGCATCTATGAGGATTTTTCATCTCAGGAAGATGCACTGAAGGTACTGCATGCCTAAATATATTATATACAGAGGGAAGAATGGGAGAAAGGACTGAAAAAAGACCACCATAGCAACTGTATAGCTGTATTTGGTTTTTTGTTCAGTACATACTGGATCAATATGCACTGAAGTTTAAATAATGGGACAGTTTTGTGCCTAATTTTGCTTTTATACAGAATCTGGATGCAAAGTGAAGCAATATGAAAGCTGGGTGGGAGGCTGGTGGAGAAGGGTTTGATTTCTTTGGTTGGAGGAACTGTTGTGTTTTTCATCATGTAGTCTGTGTAAAATGTAGAAGAATGCTAAAGCCAGTCTCCTGATCTTCCTCCTTGGTCTCCTTAATGCAGCTGCTGTTCTCCATGTCATGTGAAAACAACTGCTCGCATGGGAAGAAGGAGAAAGAGAGATTCTTGACTTTTATATGGAAGCTGTATATGGGGCCACAAGA
>VZTO01004779.1:107008-123869 GCA_013400615.1 Syrrhaptes paradoxus | reverse complement strand
GGGGGGGCCACAGGGATGTGATAACAGGGTGGCCCAGGGACGCCCTAATGGGGTGGCCCAGGGATGCCCTGACGGGGGGCACAAGGATGCCCTGAGGGGGAAGCACAGGGATGCCCTGAGGGGGAAGCCGGGCAGCGGTCTCGCCCAGCCGGCCGCGGTTCCAGCGCTGCATGCCAGCTCTGCAGCAGATCCCCGTCCCGTTTGCACGTGCGATTACCCTGGAGTGGCTGCAGAGCGGCTCTGCACGCACAAGTGCCCGTTCACGCATCCCAGCACCATCTGCGGTGACAATTACCACAAGCACACATGTAATCAAGGTAATTACGGACACAAATTGGGCGTGTGATTGCATGGGCATTTCTAGGATTTTTTTTTTTTTTTAAAGTTGGGCCTCTAAAAATTAAAATAAATTCTAAGTTATGTTTTAAATTATCTGCCCATCTGGCTCTACTCGCAAATAACGACTGTTTATAGTACGAGATGTTAAACAGACGCTGTTGATAGGTGGGTTAATCATTGCAAGAGAAGAACGAGGATGGGTTTATGGCTGTGTATTGACCTGCGGTACATAGTAACTGGTGACGAGGTCGAACACAAACATCTAACGACCAGCTTCTTGCTTCAGAAGTGCCTTCTAATAAAAATTACAGCACGTATCTGATGAATCCTTGCTGCAGTACAGTGGAGCGATGGACTTAAATAAAGCTCCAATTAATTATTAAACCCCAGCAGCGTACGTCTGCAATTGCACAGGCGCCGGGCAGAGCTTACGGCATGCCCAGCCCTCGCGCTTTGGGAGGGTTTCTGTGCTCGGAGCTTTGCCCACCCGCTGCTCCTCCCTGTGCACCGTCATGGGTCACATCCAGCTCCCTGAAATCGCGGGAAAACTTCCCAGCGACAGCAGGGAAAATCTGAGACAAGCCCAGTGTTATGAGGATGCCGTGCAAGGGGGATTCACGGCACTGCTCGCACAGGGGTGACCCATCCCCGTCGTTCGGAAGCGCTGTGCCACCGCGGCGGTGGATGAGGGCATTGCTGCCCCTTCCCCTCCTCCCGTGCCTGAGGTCTGGCCAAGCAGAACAAGGCACACAGTGGAATCCAAAACCATTAGCACTGCCAAGCCCGAAGATAAATTAACATTATTCTTTAATGCCCAGCCCTGGTTTGGTGGCACTCAGCACCGCGGCAGGATGCTGCAGTCACAGAGGCTTAGGAAGCCAACCATGAAGCAAAACGCCTCCGGAAGGAAACCCGATAATGCATCTCCCCCGCTCGCTCCTGCAGCAACAGGGGCTCAGAACGAGATTATTTGCTGTGAAGGCATCAGGAAGGTGTTTTGGTGGGTGCTGACCATTCTAAACCAGTAAACCACTTTCTGGGGGTTTCAGACCAAAGCTGATAAAAGTTTTGAGCCAAAGTGTTCAAAACAGGCGAGTGTTTTGCAAACCCCGCAGCTTGGAGGAGAGGCGTGGAGTGATGGCCGGGAGCACCCGCTCCTCAGAGCCGCATCCCGGAGACATCTCCTTCCCGACAGCCAGAAAAAGGGTTTTATGGGCACGGAACAGCTCAGAGAGGCTGGGGATGCGTCACTCCCCGTGGAAACGAGCTCAGCAGGGCACGGCCACGGCAAACGGGCAAAGGAAAAAGGAGGAGCCACCAAAACCCAGCTCCAGCGGGGGAAGAAGTCCAGCGGGACTCACAAGACACGTGTGGTTGTGATGGGAGCGAGGAGGGAAGGAAGGAAGGAGGCAAAGATGCACTAGGAACATGCTGCAGCAGCACGGGAGCAAAGGCTGTCCCGGCATTTCTATAATAAATCCCTTTTCCAAGGGTTTAGTGCGTAACCGAGACAATGAATATGTGCTGCACTGGGTGATGCTCCAACATTTCCCAATCTGGAGCAATCTCAGATCTCTCTGGCCATTTCTGGAGCAGCCATACAGCAACAAGGATTAATAGAAGTAAGATTATTTGAACAATTACTTGGTGCATTAAATGCTCCAGAAAGTTCAGGAGATCTGCTGTCACGTGCAGATCCCCCTCTTGGCTCCACATCTCCAGACTCGCACCAGAATCCTTCGCTTTTGGAGGCACTGAAAGGGCAGAGAGGATAAAAACCACTTACCCAGGTGCCGGAGGTGATGGGATGCAGCCTGATGAGCATCGTCCTCATTCCCAGGGACGGCACGTTCCCAGCCGCACACACATCCGCGAGTCACCAAACAGACACGATGCTCAACCCTGGAGCTTCATTTTCTTAACGAAGCCCGGAGTGGACAGGAAATGGCAGGAGCCGCAGGAACCTATTTACCCCGAGAGAGGCTGGGAAAGAACGTAAAACAGCAGAAAATGAATTCAACGAGCTGTATCACCCGCAATTCCTGCTTATAGCTGCCTTCCTATAGGTAGCTGGTAATTATCCTGTTTTCTCCTATAACAACAGGAATAACGAGGGGAAGGAAGCAGCGGGAGGATGCTGCTCGGTCAGCATTGTGCCGCCTCGTCGGGCTGAGCCCGAACAATGATTTATTAACGCGTGAGCTTTGCGTTCTCCAAATATCATACACACATCAACTGACTCCTGTCTCAGCTTGTCTGGCAACTAAGCCAGTCTTTTAAATCTTGATTTTGCAGGTAAACAGAGGCAGAGCAGGAGGGAAGCAGCTTTCTGCCGCAGCAAAAGCCCCCGGAGAGGGGAGCTGACCGACCACCGCGAGTTTTACCGGCAGCAGGACGGGGGCTTAAGGACATTCGCGGCGTTATCCAGCCAGGGATATTTTGAGAACAGCCGGAGATGGGCATCACCCCAAGATCACAGAGGGTTTTGGGGGGGAATCCTCTCCCATCGCTAATTTTCGACATTGCTGATGGGTGCGGTGTTGGCCCCTCGGGCTGCAGGAGGATGGGAAATCCCTCCTGAAAAATATTTCCCTTCAAAAGCAGCCGGTCCGCTTCACCGCAGGGACCCGCCGGCATCCTTGGGTGCGTAACCCGCCCTCTCTTGCCAGGAGTATAACCGCCTGTAAGTTTTCTCCTGGAAAAAAAAAATAAATTAAAAAAAGTAACATCTGATTAGTTCCTGCTCATCCTAATTGTCACATGGGGATGCTGGAGAGGGCGCTGGGGACACCTTCCTCCTGCTGTCGTGCCTGATGTGGCAAACTTGGGCATAACTGCAAAACTAAGCAAACTTTCCCTCTTTGAGTAATTTATCGTGGGTTAGAAAATCAGGAAATGGAGTGAGCAGGAGGCTGTGGAGCCTGGAGCAACACCAAGGGTCGGGCTAGAGAAAAGCCCTGAATTTTGCCCAAATGTCCTGATCCAGGTCCCAGGTGCCACTCGGGTCCCTCCGGCACAGCCTGGCCAGGGCTCGCGGGGGGATGCAGGATCTGTCCCATCCATCACCAGCCCCTCCCAGGGCTCATCGCATCCAGAGCCGGGCACGCCCTGGGGACGGAGAGGCACCAGGCTGAGCTTTCGAAAGTCAAATCTCTTTGCTTTTGCTACTTTTTTTTTTTTTGTTGTTTTATTTCATGTCACAGATTCAAACACTTAGCGTACTTTTCGTGCTCCTTATTAACAGGAGCATGTTTTTTAAGGGATTATACAATAATGCATATTTATGAGACAACCCCCGATCAGGAATACTGATATTTAAAAGATGCAATTATCTTTAAAAACTTTGGCTTTGTTTTCACCCTAATGAATACAATGTTTTAAAGCAGGCTAATTGGCTTGCCCGTCATTTAGCTCAGCTGCCTGCTCGTTACAACTCCTGTATCACCTCACGGGCAAATCTAAAAGCAGCCTGCTACTCCAGCTTGAAGTATCGGGCCTCCAAGGAATTAATTTTTTTTTTTTTGGTACCATACCATAAAAATAATGCTTCCTAAACACTAGTGGCATCCTTATTAGATGAAACACCCTTTGGTTTTGATTGGAAAAGCCCGAATGTGAGATTAGAAGTAAAGGGGGAGCAAAGCGGAGAAAGTCTTTTACGGAGGCTGCTGCCGCGGGAGATAACGGGGAGCAGGTTCTGCTCTGAAATGCAGATAATTAACAGTGTGAATCCAGCCAGAAACTGGACTGTCCCCGAGGCAGATTCCAGCGTAACGTGGCGAGCAGGGATGTGCTGGGAGCAGCACCCCGCGGGCAGGGCGAGCTGCGGAGGTACCGGCCAACCCCCTGCTCTGGAACCAGCGCTGGGTTCAGCTCTGTCAGTGCAGCCTTGATTAGTTCAGAGGGTTTTTTTCTTTTTTTTTTNTTTTTTTTTTTTTTTCCATTCAGTAATTATCTCCTGCTGAATTAAATTTCATTGCACAATGCAGTCTTGATGACAGCAACAAATCCATTATTAATTTTCAGACCTGCCAGCTATTCCCTTCAATTTGCAATATCAATAAAGAGGTTTGCAGTGGAAAACCAAACACGCACAGACAGATGGAGGCTTGGCCCAGAGACCTCCAGGGCAGGATTGGCGGGTGCTGGAGCCCCCGTGGATGGGTGACACTGGGACCCTGGGGTACCACGGTCATCGGAGGCAGCCGGGATGCTCGGCGAGGTGTGAACAGGCAGCAGGATGGGGTCAACATCGCGCAGCATCCATCAACACGCCTTCGTGCAATTAAAAAGAGGCAGAAAAAGCAGGGGGGGGTTGCTGCTGACGGGCTGAGCTGCTCCCAGCCCTGGGGGTAAGGAGGGTTTCCCAAGGATGCAGCTTCTTCCTGAGCAGGGTTTGAACCAGGTCGCTTGTCCACGGACATCCCGCACCGGCTGCGTTCCTCGAGACGCAGCCTCTCCGCCCTACCTACGGACATCAGCGTTCCTAGCAAAACCCCTGTTAAAAAAAAAAAAAAGAAAAAACATCAAGACACTTAAATTACATATTAATTTGATTTTCCAGAGGGTTTCTAGGAAATGTTTTCAATCAAGAAGTAAATTCAGATTGTAATAAAATATTACATAAATATTTACATCAGCCCTGGCTTTGCTTTAGAAGGAGGGATTTTTTTCTTCTTGCACACGCTGCCAAAGTAGTTAGCTGGCAAGCCAGTGAAAAAAACAAGGTCTGAGAGTCACTTTTTCCCCTAGCAGATCCATCACCGAGCGATCAGAAGGTTTATTTTTCCCATGTCACCCCCAAATTCCATCATTTCCCTTCCTAAAAGATTCCATGTGTATCCCAAGCGCGCGGTGGCCCAGGTAAGGCAGAGACATCGGCTTTTATACCAATTACACGGGGAGGGGGGAGAAGAGGGGAGGGGAAACATCTTCAAAGCTGCAGCACATTAAAAGGAATTTATTAGATGTGTTGCGCGGGCAGGATGCCAGCTAAATTTAATATGGATCTATATACAAAGAAACTGTCTAGTTACACAGAATGAATATTTAATCACGCATGGATCAAGCAATTTCACAGAAGTAATTAAAAGCAGGCTTTGTTTATTGCTAAAAATTATAGCTACCCTATTGACCTGGTGCTGGAGTTCTTTTGCCATATTGAACATGTTACCTGCTGATATTATGTTATTAAATGGGGATTAAGACTATTTCTTTTTTTCCCTTCGCAGATAAGAGCTCTTAAGCTATCTTATCTCTTTGTGTGCAGAGGAGGGGAACAAAAAAAAAAAACAAACCACCCCAGAATGGAAAAAACAAGCCTGGAGGAATTAGAGGGGTTAGGAAAATACTCGTACCTATAAGGGGAAGGCAGAAAATGCTGAATCAATTAAATTCTCGGTGGATGAGTTCACCCCCAGGGGAGCAGAGCATCCCGAGGGCTGGAGAGGGGGATGCTGAAGGTCACAGCTTGGGTCTAAATCCCGGCAGAAGGATGCTCCAGCTGGACAACCATCGGAGGGCAATGGGGAAACCCACCTGGGGGCTGTGTCCCAGCCTCTCCCCGCCGCGGGGAAGCTGGGGCTGTTGGCACTGTTTCATGAGCCTTGTTGGATGTCCAACCCCACTCCCCCGCGCCGACAGCTCTGCGCATGGAGCACACGCCGGGGATTTGCTTCAAAGCAAACCAACAACTAGGGATTGCCCAGAATGTCTGCTCCCAGCCCGACCTGTCCCCAAAACCCCAGTGGCTCTGACCTTGAGACCATCAGGAGAAGCCGAAATCCTCCTCTGGTTCTGCTGAGCACCCGTGGGTGCATTGCAGGACCAGGTGGCAGATTCCTCGCCCAAGCAAAGGTCACTTCTGCTGGTACCATACAAACACCCGCGTTGGCATCACCTGCAGCAGATCCCGCGGGCGATGGGGAGCTGGAGGAAAGAGCTGGCAGCTGGTCCTGGAAAGGGGCAAATCCAGCCATTAGTGAGGGAGCCCCGTAATTAGCTGGTGTGCAGGGTGCGATGGGTCTTGAAATACTCACTGGCGGGGAAAGTCCCCCCACCTCCTCCAGCATCTCTGCTGTGCAAGGACCAGCAGCTTGGGGACATCGGTCCTGCGGCTTTGGGGTCCATGTGTCCGAGAGGAGGCTGGGGACCCCCAGGGCTCCTGCAGGAAGAAATGACTTTAACATTCCTGTGTTAAGCACCCCAAGTGGTTTTTTTTTGGAAAGCTGAGAGCTGTAGACAAAACGCCTGTTAAAGCAAAGCAGCTCTGCGAGGCTTTCATACCGAACCATCCCTCGGCATGCCAGCTCTGCTTCAAAGCGTAAGAAAAAATTAGGAGCTCAGCGTGCAGAAGGCTGGAAAAATAAATGGAAGAGGCTGGGGGAACGCAAACAGCAAGGAAACACGGCCGAGTGGAGAAGCCTTGAAAGCTGATCGGAGCCCACGGTGCCGGACACGGGGAGTTTCCAGGCTCTCGCAGCCCCACGCAGCTCTCCCCAGCTCCGTGCGTGAGCCAGCAGCAGGGGAGGATGTTGATGTCTTACCCTCACTTTGCATAACTATAAATGACAGAGCAAATTGCCACTCCGTGAGAAAACAAGCCCGATGTATTTAAGCTGACAGCGTCTCTGTACGTTATGATTATTTATCGTGCATTAGTACAGCGGCGGCTGCGCCAGGCGCTACCCGGGGCCGGCAGCTCCCAGCCCGCGGAGCGGCTCCTTACAACAATAAACCACCGCCACCGCTTCCCGGAGCCTGCGAGGGTTCACGGAACAGAAGAAAAGCCAGGGGTGATGACATTTATAAGCACTAAGATCTTAAAGACAGAAAAAATACTACCGTGGATGAAGGCTTCGAATCAAATTTTAATAAAAAGCTGGAATCGCGGCCAAGAGCTGCTCAGCCGGAATATTAAGAAAATTCACACCCTCCAGTAGCTCCGTTTTGCTGTGGGATGCTTCAGGGCACTTTGAACTGCACCTATGCACAGCTATAGATACATACGTGTGTGTGTAGACACAGCCACGTGAAGGCAGAGCACACGTGTGTCTGTCACCCAGAGAAGCTGTGGATGCCCCATCCCTGGAGGGGTTCAAGGCCAGGCTGGATGAGGCTTTGGGCAACCTGGGCTGGTGGGAGGGGTCCCTGCCCATGGCAGGGGGTGGCACTGGGTGGGCTGTAAGGTCCCTTCCCACCCAAACCAGTCTGTGACTCTGTGACATGACCTATGATATCTATGTGCACCCACACACACAAAGAGAGAGTTTCACCCCGTATTCAGCCGGTGTTTATCTCACCGTGAATCCAGGACACACAGCAGCCCAACCGACCCAGTGCTTTCCCCATAAATCTTTCTGCAGCATCAGACAAACCCCCTGGCACCCTTGTCAGACAAACCCACGACACCGTGCCCAACTGGTGGCCACTCACCGGTCACCCCTGACCCACCAGCCTTGTGCCTGATCCTCCTTCCCTCCTCTCTGCTTGGGAAGACAATGATCCCAACCACTGTAAATACCATGAATAGCATCCCTGAGCCCTGCCATGCCAGCTCCATGGGCTGCCACACCGACACCTTCCCCGTTACTGCCATCAAGCTTCTTGGGGAAGTGGGAGGTGATGCCTGCATCCCACCCCAGGATGCTGGGGACCTCCCTGGATGAAGGGTGCTGCCAGCCAGCCCCTGCCCAGCCATATCCAAACACCAGTGAGCATCCCCAGTGCGTGCGATGCCACTGGCGGTGTTCATGGGGCCCCTGAGGCCAAGTCCAAGCTGGTGGATGGAGAAGCTGGGATGGGTCCTTCCCCCCAGGGCAGTGGGACAATCCTGCCCGAGGATCCCTGCGGGGCGAGGGTTCTTCTCTGTCCCACGGGTTAACGTTGGCTGATCTGAGCGCACGGAAGGGAACTCGACCCGTGGAGCGTAATTAAGCTGCGAGTTCTGATGCGTAGGGAGAAGGGAGAGGGGGGGAACACGGCCTCTCAAGGTCAAAAAACAAACCTAGACAGAAGCGTTATCGCCAGCGTTGCACAGCTGATTGCATCATCTGCATGTGAAATTAAATATAATTAATATTTGTCATGCACAGGCTGCTGCTGAACTCCCCTCACCCCCGCCCTCCCCTCTTCATTAATCTCTTAGTAACACCCCGAAGTTGCATGTGGTAATAAAATGCCGAGAACCCTCTCCAGTGATCTGAATTGGAGATAAATCTCCTCTCTTGTCAGCCAGCCTAGAAGGCAGGAACTGTGACTTCCCCGGGAGTCAGCGACCCAGCTTGCAACAATTTGCTTAATTAGGAGAAAACAATATTTTTCACTAAATTGGGTGGCTAATGTATATCATTATCATCCGCCAAGGAGATGGATTTGCCCTTCGCCGCCGCGCCAAGAGAGCTGAACATTGTATTTACCCGGAAAGTGTCCCTCAGCCCTGCGTTAAAGAGGATGAGAGACAAATCCCACCCTCGCGCTGACGGCTGATGGTTCTCTTACCGCCTGTCCGGAGGTCTCCAAGGTCTCCCTTCTCTAAGGGATCTGTCCCAGGTGGATTCTTCATCAGCCCCATACTCGTCGATGTTCATGGAGGAAGAGTTTCTCTCCAATGGCCCCAGGCAGACCCCTGCCCAAGCGCCCATCAAACCCTCGGAGCACGAGCGAGGGTGGGATGAGGACCCACGGTGCTGAGCCGGAGCCCTCGCTGCTCGTTAGAAAAGCTCCTTTCCAGCAGCGTTACCCCGAAGGTGGGTTTGGGGAGAGGGTCGGTCCCGCACAGGTACCCACAAAGCTCCCCAAACCCCACTCCCGCACACTCTGAAGCTCTTCTTTCCAGCAGCATCCCCCACAAAGAGACCCCAGACCGGCTCCTGGGAGGGGGGAGCTGCACCCCAAATGCTCACACGTCCCTAAACCCCCGGCACATCCTTAACACACGAAATCCGACAGCCAACGCGCGCACCGAGCACGCACAGAGTGCAGGACCAGGTTATCCGAGAGCCCAAAATTAAATACCCACCAGGACCAATGCCCAGGCAGATTTTCTGCACCCACCTCTTCTGCATCATGCTGGGGTGGGGGTGATGCTCCCCCGAGGGACCCTCCTGCCCCATCACCCACCCACCCTGGTGCTGTGCAGGGACCGGGGCTGGAGGAGGGAGCATCGCCCAGGGAGGTTTGCTCAGCACTAAATCCTGAATTTCTTCATGGGTTTTTCTCAAGGTGAAGTTCAGCAGATCTCATTAATATTCCGTCACCATCTCCAACCTGAGCGCTGCCGATTCCTTGTTCCCTTGTGCGGCGACTCCGCACTAATTAGCAGCCCTCCCCAAACGATTGCAAAAGTCAATTTTTTTCCCCAGACTATGATTTTTCCACCTCCTCCTCCTCCACTTCGCCACCACAACCTGCCCTCACCTTACACCTCCCCGAGCACGCGCTGGTGCACCTTCTCCCAAAGTAAAAAAAAAAAAAGTAAAAAATAAATTCAAACCAGCCCCATGCCAGAAAAATTGCAAAGACCTTGCGGGACGTCGGCAGAGGATGGATGTACGCGGGGGCTGCCAGCATCATGCCCCCCAGCCCTCACGGCTCCCGGTGCCGTTTGCTGCGCTGGAGCCGCCAGCTGGGTTTGGGGCTGCTTGATTCAGAGCTGGGCTCGGATCTGAAGTTTCAGCTCAGGTCCTGGCTCTCACGGCGCCCGATTCCACTACGTCTTTTCCTTCGTTTCTTACAATGTTTTATTAGCCCGGCAAAGCCAGAGGAGGTTTGGAAAGCAGCACCGTGCTCCCCGTGGCGCAGACCTCAGAGGAGACCACACTTCCCCAAAGTTTACTTTTGACTGCGGCTTCCAGCTCCGAAAACACAGCCCAGCCTCTCCCAGCTCGTTTGCCAGCTTCTCACCAAACCAGCAAAAACCCCATTTACCGCCCTGTGCGTCCCGGTTCCTTTTTTTATGCCGCTTTGGCAGCCCGCACCCCCCTGATCTCACAGCGTGCCGACAGGGTGCAGGGCTTGGGGGACGCGGGGGTTTAACCAGCATCCTGCTGACCCCGGTGCAGCACTTACGGTGCTCGGGTTTTTGGTGCAATATGCAAAAACAAGGGCTGGTTGCACGCAAAAGAAAATGCCCGTGCTGGATACTCACGGCCAGATTTGCACCCAGCGCTGCTCCAGGCTTGATTTCAACCCCTCACCTTGCAGACACCAGGGCACAGCTCGAGCAAACCCCATGAGAACGTCTAATGAGCAAATGCAAATAAATGCGTCCTGCTGGCGAGGTGCTTTGGGGTCTGATAAGCTGCTGAGCACTTGCAGGAAAGAATCTGGGGTTATAATGCAGGGCAGCTGAACCCGAGTCCTCACTGACCTGTGGATGCAAGACAAAGCAACACGGGGATACGGAAACTGGCACCCATCCTACAGGAAAGGAGAGCACACTGTCCACCCCCACGTCCCCCCGCACCCTGGGCTGGGGAGGGAGCAGTCCTGGGGGCTGCAGCATGGGGGATGCTCTATTCCATATGTACACGGCATGTCAGAGGAGAAACAGCACCTGTGCAGAGGATGGAGGTGGCCCAGCCACGGGGAGCAGCATCCCATCTGACATGGCTCGGAGAAGCTGCAATGAAAAATTCATGAAAACTGAGCGCTGCGCAGGGGCTGTATCTTTGTAGGACTCTGCATAAAACAAATCAGCCCCCCAAAGCCCCCCGGACCCATGTACCCCACCACCAACCACCCCATGCAGACCTGCTCCCTGCCGGCATGGATCTTCTGGGCTGCCCAGCTCTGAGAAAATTCCTAAAACAGGACGGAGAAAAAAGAAAATACGTAAGTTCAGGAGAGTTAGTGTGGAAATAAATCCAAGGGGGAGCAGGGGAGGGTTGGTGCTTGGGGATCAGTGGTACAACGGGGAAGGGAATGGAAAAGGAATCCTTTGGGACTGCTAATGGGTTCCCTCTGCACGGCCAGAGCAGAGCCGCTCCCATCCGGATCTAACGCCAGGATTATCCCAGCACGGGGGTGTCAGGGACAGCGGAACACACTGAACCGCCTCGGTTTAACGAGTGAGCTGCACCGGCAAAAATTCGCTGGGAAAGCACTGGAACTGCTGGAGCCCTTGGGTGGATGTGCTGAGCCGGCCGGGCAGCAGGTCAGCGGAGGGACATTGGGGCTGAAGCAGCACCCCAAGGGATGCCTGTGGAGGGATGGGTGCTGCAGGGACAGCCTGGGGGCTGGGCTCACCCCAAAACTGCAGTGGAGCGAGATGCATGCTCCCAGGCTGGCAGGGACCGGTATGCTGCCGCCAGGATGCTCCAGTCCAGACAAAGCCACTGGGATGCTCTGGTCCGGACAAAGCCGCCGGGATGCTCCGAGCCAGACAAAGCCACCGGGATGCTCTGAGATGGACAAAGCCGCCGGGATGCTCCGGTCTGGACAAAGCCGTGCCTGTGCCAGAGCCCTGGCATTCACACAAGAGCAGCGTTTGGAGCAGCGAAATGGCCATTTTCCAGCATGCCGTTATTTTCTATTTTATAACTTTGCGCAGCAGCCAAAGAACGGATCCGCGGAGCCTCTTTGGCAGCGGGGAGGTTAACGCTCTGCTCTTGGCACTCGCCCCTCGATAGCTGTTAAGTGCAGGCTGCTCTGAGGCCAGCAGCAGTCATCTCCCCCCTCCCCATTTCAAAGCCTCGACACTAAGCGTTGCTTCCTGGCAATCCCCGGCAGCGGGTACGTGCTCTGCCTGGGAGCCAACGCTCCCCGAGCGGGAGAAGGCTCTTTGCCGGAGTCGTCTCCTCCTCGCTGCTTTTGCGGTGGAGGGGGAATGCGTCTGCTGTTGTGTTTTCATCTCTGTGTCATCTGTTGGTATTGGAAAGCGTACTCCCCGGGCTTGCTGGACACCACGTGAGCTAGTTAATGTTCATAAAAGATTAAATTAACTAGGGGATCAGAAAGGCTTTCAAGAAATATATAACATTATATTAATCCCAGACATGCAGATTATTACACATATTATTGGATTTAAGCACGGAATTGAAACTGGAGAAGGAAAAGGACTCTGCAATATCTGAGCTAGCCAAGCGTGTCCCTTACCCGGAGAGGAAATAAATCCCCTTGGCCCCCAAAGTCCTCGCCGGTGGAAGAGGGGGGGTCAGAGTGCTGTGCTCAGAGCCAGCGCTGCTCAGGGAGAGCTCTTGGCCATCAGGCATCGATCCAGCCCTTAATGAGGTCAAGAGGAGGCTTTCCACGGGCTTCGGCAGCCCTGGGAGCTGCTGCTTCCCCACAAAACCCAGAACCTCAGGGAGGCACAGCTTCGGCAGGGGGGCAACTAATGTGGGGAGTGGAGGAGCTGCTGCCACCAGCCCACCTCCCTGCAGATGGGCAAAAGGGAGACTGAGCATCCTGCCTCCCTCCGCCCGGGGCTGGGGGCTGCAGCCGGTGGAGAGCACCGTGGGGAACACCAACGGGGAGCATCACGGGGAACGTCATGGGGAGCACTGTGGCGAGCATCATAGGGAAGATTCACAGAGAGCATCATGGGCAGCATCTCGGGGAACGTCATGGGGAGCATCTTGGGGAGCATCATGGGGAGGATTCACGGGGAGCATCTCGGCAGCTCTGCGGGAGGCTGGGGTTGGGACAAGCAGGAGGAGCTGGCACAGGCTCTAGCTACAAGCTCGGTCCCACATTAGGAGCCAAACTTTGATACCGAAAACTCCTAGTGCCAAACCAGCACGATGCAGCCCTGAGTTAACCAGAGGTCCTGGCTGCGTTCGAGCCGCAGTCCTGCGGGGCTGTGCCGTGCGTTTCATGCCTTGGGGCCCTGGCTGGTTTGCTGTGAGGCTGCAGCTCTTCTAATGACTCCTGTTTCTTCCTCTGGGCTCACCAACAGCACCAGGCTCCGAGCATGTGAAGCCACCTCCAGCATCCTCCACACGTTCTGGGGGGAGAAAATGCAGAGGGTCAGAGAAAACACTGCCCAAATACCCCCACTTACCCACATTTAGGGAGTCCTGCCTTCCCTTCCCTGGGGACCAGCATATGGCAGCTGAAAGCAAAGTGGAGCTTTTTCCTCCCTGTTTGGGTTATATCTGGTGTACGAGGAATCTAGAATATTATTAATACAACAAAATATTTCCCTGCACGTTGTTTCAAACGCACAGAAAGGCACAGAGAGCGTTGGAGGGTGGATTTTGCAGGGTGTGAAGGAAGGCAAATGGGGTCAGTAGGATGAAGGTGCTGAACACAGAGAGGCAGGAGGACAGACCAGGGCTGGCCGGGCACATCTCGCAGGGATTTTGATGCTGGAGGTGAGCGATCGTCCCTCCGTGGCACTGGCTCAGCACAGCAATCCGCCTTTCCGCCAAAGGGAAAAATAATGCTGTGAGCTGCAAAGGAGCTGAAACCTGGGGGAGGTCCAGGAGATGGTTTGCCGGTGATGGATTGCTCCCCCAGCTGACAAACAGGCACCCAAACTCCTGTGCCACACTGACATCTCATGGAAAAAGCATTTGTTACAGTCGCGGAGCTGGAGGTGGGTTTGCAATAGAAGGGCTCAGGTTCTGCTCCCCACCCTGTCCTGATAAAACTGCTTCTGGTTGCCATGGTATACGCTGCACAAAAAAAAAAAAAAAAATCTAGATTTTCTGCAATTAAAGCAAAAAAAGTGAGAGGGTGAATCCCCTTCGCTGCTCAGCACAACCGGGAAGAGGTCGTGTCGCTGCAAATCAAACACTTAACCTCCAGCCTCACTTATTTCTGCTGAATTTATTTAAAAAAAAATTCTTTCAGTGCACTGACCTCTACAGCAAGATACAAAATTAAATTGCTAGACGCTAATGAAGAGGGAATCTTGAGTTACCGAGCACAAGATAACAGCGAGCACGTGGCTCGTCCTTTGCTCTGTACAAGAAGGATGCGGGGAAGCAGCAGGAGCACAGGGGAGAGCCGAACACCCCGGGGCTGCCAGCTCACCCATCACATCCCAGCCAGGAGATTTTTGGAGGGGAGCAGAAATAATCTGGCTGCAAGGTATCGAGCAGCTTATCTGGGCCTCTTAGGCTGCCTTCAAGATCCCACTGCCTGTATGTAAATAGGAAAAAATGCACAGTATTAACAAAATTGCTTAAAATAACCATCCCAGAGAGCAGTGGTCCAGTGCCCAGATAAGGATGCATCGCTCCCGGGGGAGCCCTGCCGCTCAGCCAGCCCTGGCACTGCCAGAGCCCACTGCTCCCAGGATTTAACACATTTTCCCACCAGGATTTAATGCCTTTTCCCACCAGGATTTACTGCCTTTTCCCTCCCAGTCCCAGACTGGGGCGGTGGGAGCGGGGATGAAGCCCACACCCCAGGCAGCAAACCCCTGGGGGCAGCGGCAGAGATGAACGTACGAGGGGGGATGATGGAGGTGAGAACCAGGGGGTCCTGATGTGACTTTTCCCTTCCCCCCTGAGCACTCCTGGCCTCTGCAGCCACCCCCAGCCCCATGGGAGGAGGGTCCTGTGACCCCTCCCAGACTCCAGGACATGCACCCCCAGGCCACCCCCGCCAGGTCCTCCCTTAGCAAACCCTCCTCCCCACAAAGGCTGACCATAAAAGCTTTGTTCAAATCCTCGGCCAGCTCAAACACCAACTTTTCCCCTTTTTTCTTTTTTTTGCAAAAAAACTGCCAGGAATTCATCCTCCAGGCTCCCTGCGGTGGCCACCAACCACAGCAGCACAAGTGGCCTTTAGATAAGGGTGCCAGCCCAGGTTGCCCAAAGCCTCATCCAGCCTGGCCTTGAACCCCTCCAGGGATGGGGCATCCCCAGCTGCTCTGGGCACCCTGGGCCACTGCCTCACCCCCCGCACAGGGAAACATTTCTTCCCAATCTCTCATCTCCATCTCCCTTCCAGGGAGTTTCCTCCCTGGAAAGCAAGCAAGCGTGCCGGTGTTGACCCAAAGCGATCCCGAGGCAGCGCCTGGAAGCAGAGCCAGCATCGCCGGGCACCGCTGAGCCTGGGTGCCCCGTCCCTCTGCACCCAAAACCCTGGGAGAGGTTCTGAGCCCAGACCCAGGACCACAAGCAGCCCTGGGGCGGGCAGCAGAGCCAGCGACCCCCTGTTGGGGATGGGGCCAGGGCAGCACGGGGGAGTTATACCAGACCCCAAACAGCGATTCAGGATGTCCTTGGGCAGGCTGTGCCTTGCCAGCACTTCTCTAACCATCAGCTAAAACACTGCAGCAGCTATTTATAAAACCCAAGGACTGTAAAAACCCAAATCCACGCCCTGGAGCAGCCCAGCCAAGGCAACCACCGAATGCATTATCACCTCCCCAGCAGCCAGACCACACAGCCCGGGCTGGCACCGAGACCTGGCGACCGCACGCACACCCCACGGCCAAGCCGGCTGCAAATCCCTCCTCCCCTGTGCTGGAGATGCAGCACCCCAACCCCAGGAGCACCCCGAGAAGCCCCGCGCCCTCCCCAAGGGACCCGCTGCAGCAGCGCACGGCTCAGCCCATGCAAACCAGCCCCGGCTGCTGCTCCCTGCAGAGGTGTCCCTCCAAAGCACGGCTCCCTGCAAGATTTTTTTAGCTCGGAGGCAAACTTATCGGCTTGCAGTTCATAGGAGAGCACGCTCCTTCAACGTCCTTTAAAGCACTCGCCTGGTATTCGGAAGGGAGACTTGAAATCAAAATTAAAAGGCAAACAAACCCAGTGTCTGCACTTAAAAGCCCTTTAAAGGCTTGGGAATGATTAATGTGTTTGAAGTATAAACCGGAGCTGTTCGAAGAGGAGATAAATACGAGATCAAGGCTTCTGACTACACACACAGCGCGGGAGCGTGAGTAAACACCCGTGACAAGTCCAGCACCCTCCTGGAGACGGGGTTCTGCCCAGGACGTGTGTGCTCCCTGCCACCGCTGCGGGTCTAAAGAGGAAGCATCGTCCTGGCACCAAGAACAAGGGCGACGGGCAACTGGGCTTCTCCCCGGGAAGCGGCGTGCATCTGTTCAGCTCCTCTCCCAGCTCCCCAGGACGGGAAAACGCTGCAGAGCTGAGCTCAACCTCTGCCCAGAGTCATCGCTCTCCATCACCAGCTTCAACCCGCTCAGCTCCAGGTCTCACCAACTCTGCTCAGCGGGGATGGCACCACGCCTCCGTCCGTCCGTCCCCATGTGCCGGGCTCACCACGAGCTCTGTCCCGTTTCTTCTGTTTTTCTTGGTGATCCAAGAGAGCTGCAGGGACAAAGCACAAAACATTCAGATCCGAGAAGCTCCTTTACCAGCTTGATGCCACAGAGCGGGGCACAGAGGGAGGACGCAGCCCACGCTGGAGCCCCTGTGCTGCTCCTTCCATGAGACATCCCAAAATGAGCCGGGCGGGAAGGGTTCTGGGATGTGGAGATGCACACACAGAGATGCAGGGAGGGGTGGGTGCTGATGGCCCTTGCTGTGCAGCAGGAAGAACTGCAGAGTGCTGTGGTTCCTCAGGGGGAGAAAAAAAAAAGGAAGGGGGGAGAAAAAAAACA
>VZTO01004779.1:75273-104428 GCA_013400615.1 Syrrhaptes paradoxus | reverse complement strand
TGCTTTTAGAGCCCCAACCCCGCCGTCGGTGGAAAAAGGCAAACTCAACGGTGAGAGTCAGCCCAGCGAAATAAAAAAAAAACAAAAAACCCCAACCTAAAGCAGCCCAGCACCTGCATTTACCTTGCGTGACCTCCAGCTCTGACTATCGCTGGTGTAGAATAAATCCGGGGGGAGAGGAAAACACACCGTGTCCTAAAGCAAACAGCAAGGACAAGGCTGGGAGGGTATTTAAGCCGTTATTAGAGAGCGCTTGATTGCAAACCTGGTAGGAGCCCAGAGCAGGGGATGTTTGTTTTAGCAGCACTTAGCAGCTGTCCTGTCGGGGAAGAGAAGCAAGCGGAGGTGTGACAGAGTCAATATTGTCACACGGAGGCATGCGACCAAGGGCCACCGAGCTGCGGGTCAAGGGAATCGCTCCACGGCGGGTCTGCATGGCTCGGCCCCGGTGTAAGGATTTCTCCTGAATTACTCTTCCAGAGGTGGGTGACATAAAAGATTAAGATCGTAGACCCAACGTGATTATTTCTACCGATGAGATTATCATGCGGGTTTGGGTGGGTTTTTTTTTTTTAATCTTAACTAGAAGAGGGATTTTTGGAACAAAAGTGGGTTTTTCACGGGGTTTCACATCCCCCCAGAGCAGCAGCCCTGCGTCAGGGGGGAGCCGCTCTCCTCCTCCCGGCCAGTTTTTTTCCCCAGTCCCAAGAAATTATCCTTTAAATTGGAATTTATCCTGTTTATTGGTGCCCAGAGGTAAATTTTGGCCTCGATGATCTTAAAGGTCTTTTCCAACCTAAACAGATTTATGAACGGAAAAGCAAGCCCAGAGCTCCCATTGGCATTTGCTTGAATGGCTGGACTCTAAATACAAAGCTTAAAAAAAAATTTAAAAACCCCAAAACTTCTTTTGCACCTGGGTCATCAGGGCACTCAAGTTTCTGATTGCGTGTATATCCATCCCTGGGGCAGACCCCCCGAGCTGCTAGTCCACAGAGGGTTTTATTTTAACACTTGCTTTTCCATTGCCAACTTTTTGGTGGCATTTGCCAAAAAATGTTGAATTGCAGCTAAAAAAAAAAAGACACGTTCACAGAAACACCCGTGCCAAGAAAAATGGATATTTTCCATTATGAAAATAATTCCTTATAAAATTACAGCCCAAATCACATGGAAGAAATCTTACACGTGTAAGCTCTGCTCCGACACCGCGGTCCCAGAGCTGTGCTGGGGCGGGAGGAGCGGCTTCATCCCTGTCACTGCCACCAACCTCCGCCCGTGGGGACACCAGCGGTCAATGAGTAACTTCAGCTCTTGGACAACAAGAAAACAGACAACACTGCTGCCAGCGCACACGGAGAGGTGGATTTCTTTCCATATCTGAGAGTAAACACCTTTTTTTCTTTTTTAAACACCCTCAATCTTTTTTTTTCCCCAAGGAACATCCCAGGCTGCACATTTTCACATTGTGCTCAGGCGTAAGCATCCATCAGGGGCTCAGCCTCTGCTCCAGAGCCACGTTTTCTAACCCATAACTGATTTTTTCTCTTTATAAAACCAGAGGAGCCAAGCCCAGACCCCCAGAGGAAGGTGGGAATCGAGGCTCAGATCACAACACCGCAGCCTGACCCCCACACCGTGTTTGACCCCCCCCCCAGAAACACCACCCGCTAGAGCTTTGCCCCCTGAGCCCCGGTTAAAGCTGAAACTCTCCCTAAACTTCGCCCAGAACAACCCAACAGCTTTGGCCATCCCTGCCCTGGCTGGGGGGAGGCATCTCCCCCCGCCACCCTCTGTGCATCCCCCTCCCCAGCCGGCCAGAACCCCCAGCCCAAACCCAGAGCGGTTGTTCTCCCCAGGCTTTGCTGCCTTCCCCCCCCTGCAAACAGCAGCGGAGGCGATGCTGATGCTCTGTTATAAATGGCAATTTGCTGGAGTTAATTAATCATTATTTGGAGTCTCATTTGCATGGGAGGCTGAAGGCACTGAAAAGCGGAGCTGGTGTCGGGGGGGGGACACACGGGCTGGCCTGGCCGTGGAGTGGGCTCCAGCCCCGCTGTCAGAGGGTTTATTAACACAACAGATGAAGTATTAACCCACCCGGGGTAAGAATTCCCCGTGCAATAATGCATTCGGATAGTCCGAGCTCCAGTAAATATTTACTTTGTCTTATTTTTCAGCTGAATTTCTTACAGCGGCCCAGGAGCTGTGCTTTCCAACCCGGCTCTGGTTTCAGAGCCACAGCAGAACACCCTTCCTGCCTGCGCTAATTTTAATATCGGTGTTATGCTTAAAAATACTTCTTTTTATTGCAATTTTTTTTTTTTGCATTGGTTCATTCCAACAGCACTGAGCCTTGCAGGAGCCCCACGCTGCCAACCACCTTCCTCGATTTCCAGCCACCCATCGTCCCTCCATCCGCCAGTCCTGGAAACACCCAAACCAGCTGGAAACACCCAAACCAGCTGGATTTTGCAGCTCACCCCCAGAACACAAGCCCCAGAGCTGCTGGCACCCAACCCGCATGCACTCACCTTCCTCTCTCTAGGAACAAAACCCCATTTCCAAGGGAACAAATTTCCATCCTAAATTGCCCCCCTGCACCCCCCCAGCCAGGCAGGGGCTGCACGAAGGTGCCAGGACTCCGGGCAGGGCGAGGGAAAGGCTGAGCCAAGCCCAAGGAGCCAAGAAATGGTTTCAAAGCCTCTCCAAGGGCAGCAGAAGGGCTGGTTCGCTCGGGAACGCAGCGGGAGACGAGATTTACTGGGCGAAGCTGCTGCTGGTTACCGAGCGCGTTCTCGGCAGAGGTTAAAGCTCCGCCAGCCGAGGCGGGGTGAGGGGCTTCGCCGTGACCCGCTGCTCCACATGCTCCTTTAATTTAATTTCTCTGGCTTTTGTCTGCAGAACACCTTCTACCCCTTTCAACAGGCAAGAGCCCAAAGCCCAGAGCTAATATTTATGCCTCAGATCTCCTTGATGATGCAATCTGGTAACAAATCACTACTTAAATAATCCAGCCATTTAATCATCCAGAAATGTGTAGAAATAAGAGGATTAGCCTTCTATCCCAGGGAATTGTATTTTACAGGCTCTAGGGTTTTGGTTTTTTGTTTTTTTTTTTCCTAATAAAACAACAAGAGCAGCTCATGGTATTTTAAAAATAAATCCGAGTACCCAAAGCTCCAGAAAAACTGTGCTGGTGGGGCAGGAGGAGGCTTCTCCACCACCAGCTAAGATTCCTTTGCTTATTAATTTAAAGAGTTTTCATCTGAGCCGCAGGTCAAATGGGCTGTTTAACCCTTGCACACCCAGGCAAAAGGACAAACGTCTTTTGTAGAGAAACCAACTCTTGCTCCCCCCCCATTTACTCCTCTTCCCACAGGCGCTTCGTCCCCAGGACCGACTCTAACCGGAGTTGATATAATTTTAGCACGCGGGTGGATTATTTTTAACGGCGTCTGAACTCCACGTAAATTAAGCCGGGCACAGGAGACAAACACTATTTCTGGGAAGCGCAGAGCCGCTCGTTGGAAAAGTTTTTTTTGTAGAGATGTCACCCAGGCTGCCAGGTCCTGCCCGAAGGACTGCCACCAGCACCGCCAGGACACGGCTGCACAAGCATCTGCTCCGGCTACAAGGAATAAAACCCATCCTTGGGATGCAGTCGCTGGTGAGCTCGCACGGACACCAGCTGCCCTCCCCAGCCAAATAAACCCTTTTGCCCCAAATAGGAAGGTTCGAGGGGGTTTCCATCACCTGCAAGCCCTCAGATGCTGCTCCCAGCGCTGTCCCCATGTAATGCCACCCTGCTCTGCCAACGTGCCAGTAGCTCGTCTGCTGCCATGATTTCAGGAGGGCTGATCCCACCTGCCAGGGTTATTCCTCGTGGTTATCCACACCAAGCCTCTCAGAAGAAGAGCAACTCCAGCTTTAGTTCTTTTTGGCAATCTAAAGCTTATTCCTGAGAACTCTTAAGAGCCAGCTTTGGTACCCAGCCCCTAGGGACCACTCGTGGTCCGTCACCGCAGATGATGGTGGGAGAGATGGAGGCACCTGACCTCCCAGCACCCGCTGCCCGCACCATCCAGCCCACGCACGCCTTGCAAGAACCAAGGCTGGCCCACAAAAGGGAGCAGAAAATGGAAACCAGGGTGTGAGAAGCAAAAATAAACACTAAAAAGCGTGTCTGAGCACGTGGCAGTGACCACTCCCTGATCCCAGCCTGTGTCCGTTGGAGCTGGATGAATCCCGCATCCCAGTTACACGCTGAGCAGTGGCTGATGGGGACGGGGCAGCAGCAGAACCCCAGGTTCCCAAGGCAGCGCCTGCCCCCGCCGCCCGTCCTGCCTCCACATCGTACCCCGAGGATGCTCCCGCAGCACCGAGCTCCCCGCTCTGCCCCTCGCCGGCACAGCCCTCCTGCAGCCGGGCAGCACAACTCTGCCAGAGGAGGGATGTTCTGCACAAATCTCAAAGCAAAAGCTGCCTCCCAGCTCCGCCAGCCTGCCTTGGCCCCGGAACAGGCGGGATTTTGGGCTGTGCTTTGATCCCTCTCTGCAAACAGCTCCCCAGGAGGATGGGGAGTGCCGATCCCCGCCAGGCTGCGAACAGCTGAAGGGCTGGGGTCAGGGTCGGAGCGTGTCAGCGTGCGGGTGTGAAGCACGCACGGGAGCCGCCAGGTCTCAAAGCCAGCGGCCTGCCCCCAGCTCAGCTTCTCCTCCCCTGCGCCCTGGCAGCCCGCCCGGCGCACGGCCCGGGTCCAGCCAGCACGCTCTGCACCCCAGCAGCACAGCACAGGCACCTTCTGGGTTTTTTCTCTTGCACAGCACTTGGCAGGAGCAGCAGGCAGCGAGGTGGGCAGTAAAACCCCCTTAACTTCACCGGGAAGAGTTCAGCTGCATCTCCAGGCTTCTGCTGCTTCCATCCTTACAGGGGAGTCACTGCCGTGAAGGGTCCGAACACCACCTGGGAGATCAGTGTCCTGAACTTTCCTGCCCTCTCCTGCCCCGATTTTGACAGCAGAATTTGGAACAGCCCCAGGTCCAGAGCAGCTCTGCTCCAGCTCCCTGCGTCTACGATTTCAGAGCTGAACCTGCGGGTTATTCTTCTGCTTTTCATTACTCAGCAGAGCCTGCGGCCAGGCAGTGCCAGCAACGCCCAAGCAACGCCAGCAACAGAGTCCAGAGCCTCCACCTCCTGCCAGTAGGAAATTCTGACGACTGGGAGCTGGCAGGGAGACGAGGCAGCGCTAACTGCCGCCTTCAGCCCTGGGCGGTTGGAATTTGTTACCTCAAAAGGTAAACACGAACCCCGTTCAGAACTCCTGACGAATGCCAAGGAACTCAAGGACAAGCAAACCGCCGGAGATTCCTCCCTGACACCAGCTTGCTCACCGAGTGGGGCATCCGCTGCTCACCAGCCCTCTTCCAGGGAAAAGCAGCTGGCTGGACGTGCTAAAATTCTGCAGGTTTCCAGCTGCACGAGCCAGAAATCCCAGGAACGAGCCTCAGAACAAAAGCCCTGAAGAGCTGCTCCCACCAGCAGCTACGGCCCTTGGACGCATGGCGCTGGAGCCCGG
Organism: Syrrhaptes paradoxus; assembly: GCA_013400615.1. NCBI lineage: Eukaryota > Metazoa > Chordata > Aves > Pterocliformes > Pteroclidae > Syrrhaptes > Syrrhaptes paradoxus. Next base: position 98,850 of record VZTO01004779.1, on the reverse strand, counting down.
TGGGATCCTGCTGGCTGACAGAAGGACTGGCAGGAACAAGGACCTGCAGTGAGCCCTGTTTAAATGAAGAAAAGCACTAATCACACTAATTACTGTGCCTCTGGGGACTCTGGTTCCTGTTTAACCGAGCACTCCCCAGCAAGGCTCAAGCATCCCAGCAGGGAGGCGAGCGGCAGCTGCCTCTTCCCAGCAGAGTCCCAGCCCTGCACCCTCCAGGCAGGAATTCCCGCTGCCAACAGCGAGAGCGAGACCCCGAGATGCCCTTGGGCTTAGAGACCCGGCTATAAATTAGAAATATTGAGAAACAGAAACTCGAGCTATTCCATAGGGCTACTTCCTTACCCGCTCTGGGGAGGTGTTAGCTGCAATCAGTGCAAAGCTCAAGGGGAAAATAAAGGAAGGTATACATGCACTGCAAAGGAAAAAAAAAGCTGAATTTCCAAAGCTGAGAATTTTTCCCCAAAGCCCACTTGCTGGAAAAGGCATTTCCATCCTCTCTGACAGCAGCCGGGCTCTGTCCAACATCACGCAGGCAGCCTCGCTCAGCTCTCAGGGAGGAGCTGCGGTCCAGGCAAGCCTCCCACTGCGGCTGCTGTTTGTTTTAACGCTTCCCACCGAACGTCGCGGAGACTGAAGAACGACCCCCAACACATGCCAGCCCTTGTTAGCCGAGTAAATTGTGTGCTCAGCCGAGTCTTAGAGGAATCTTTGCAGAGTAAACACTGCCAGCTCTACGTGCGAGAGTAAATATGTGAAGAAGACGCAAAGACACGAAGAACAACTTCAGAGGAACGCGACTGAGCAGCACCGATGATGGAGCAGCGTTGCTGGACCCGGGCGAGGAGGAGCCCCAGCTTGCTGCACACCTTTGAGCTCCTCCTGCCACGAAGTCCCTGCGGCTTCTCCTTCCCCACGCCAAGACCCTCCGAGTCCTCACCTGAGTTGTTTCTTTCCAAAGGGAACCCAGGGCAGCTCAGCAGGTTTCAAATTCTCTACATCCCCCTCCACTAGGAGGTAAGAACAGCACTGGGGTAATTAAAGAGGTCAGTAATTAAGACAGGAGGGAGGTGTGGTGTGACGAGGAGGCAAGACTGGAAGCTGGGGAGAGCAGCCCAGCCTCCACGTGCCCGTAAATCCCGCTCAGAGGCACAACACAGCACATCCAGCCCTGCACAGACCTCCAGGGCAGCTCAGGCACACGGAGAACAACTCACAGACTCCAAACACCTTCCCCCCAGCCCTGGCAAGGATAGAGATCCTCCTCAGCAAGGTCTTCGATCTGCTTTTTTACGGTAGGACAGGGTGGCTGCAGCCGTTTCCTTCGTGCTCAACAGCTTTCTCCTTCAAAACAAGAAATTTCTGAGCAAAGCTCTTGCGAAACATCCCACCTGGAAACACAGCTTGGCAAGGACCGACAGACAGACCTTGGCACTGCATCCTTGGCCAGCAGTGACAGAAATCCCAGATTTTGTGAGCCGATTCAGAATGCCTCCCACTTTTGAAGCCACCCAAACAACGCCAGCTCTGCAGCTCAACATTTCCCCCGACAAAGTTCTGAGAATCAGTTCCTCCCGGGTCCCTCCCGTAACACGCTCACTCTGACATAATGTTGGTGACAGGATAATTGACTCCGAATCAAAGAGATAATGTGCCTGACAGCTTGCTCATCATTAATAGCAGATTAATTATTTTAGTGCATGCAAAGGAGTTAATTTAAACACCAGGAAGAGGAGCACGGGCCTTATTTAAGTTCCTTTCATTGCTATTTCTGTCGGCTGCCCTTCTATCCCCCTCCTCCCGCAGGTTAGCGGCAGGAAGACGGGGGTGCGGGGACCCACCGCACAGGTTGGTGCTACCCCAGGACCCCGCAGCAGGGAGGGAGGAACCCGGAGGATCCAGGCTCCAGCCCCGGTGGTTATTTCACACCATCTAGTGGCACCGGCTCGCCACGCAGCCCCAGGCAGCACGGGGTCCAAACAAAACCACCCCTTTCTTCAGCCTGCTCCTTCCCCTCGCTGGTTTTCCTGCTGTTTGTCACCGATGACTTATTTGCTACACTCGAAGCCATTGCATTTAACCAGTCAGGCAGCAAATAAAAGCAAAACCACCTCAGCTGGCATCCCGACCGCACGCGGAGCACACGTCCACCTGCCACGCAGAGCTATCGCTGCTCCCAGCTTTGTGAGGCAGGAATTCTCATCTCCCGGGCCAGGGCGGAAAGCCTTCGAAAGCAGCTCTGCCTGCTCCAGACAATAAAATAACAACACACTGCCGGGTGTTTTCTCAGAGTGACTACGATCAAGTCTGCTCTTTCCTACGGAACCTGCAGAAAAGATGTTTCTTTAGAATCTAAGCCCTTTCATGGGCCATCTGAAAAATAAATTTGTTTATAGCAGCTATGAACAGGCACTCACATTGGTCACTTTTTTCCTTAAAAATAATTTTTAAAGTCTCCTTGTTTTTCAAACTACTCGGTAACAAAAGCTCAAAGCTTCAATATCTTTAACGAGGCACTCAGCCACTCAGAACGGAACCAACCACCCCCGAAAGCGAGTTGCAGACATGAAGATAAGGTTGGCCAAAACATATCTTGGAATCCAGGCACAGTTTAAACTTCAGAGACATCCCAAAAGGTGCATTCACCCCCAGCTCCTTGCACAGGTTCAGATGCTGTGGTGCTCACCTTAGTTTCTGTAGCTTCGCACACCCCTAAGCAACCAGAACGTGGTTTGTAAGAGCCACTGAATAAAAGTATTTATTTTAACATGTTTGCAGAGCCACACATATAAAGTTCTCACCATATCTGTGAGCAAATCACCCTTTTACCCCATATCTACAGATGTAAAACATTTAATTATTTACTCGCACTACAAAACAAAGTAGGTCTGATGTCAAGGCACCATTACTCATCGTATCGGTATTCTTGCTTCGTTACTATGAAGGTTTGAAGATCGAAATTGTTCTCAGAAGCTGGTTTGCATATTAAATAATGAAAGGTAATTCTTCCAAGAAGAAATCCATATTACCAAGCTGTTGCTAGTTACAATAAAACATGAAATGGCATAGAAACACTCTTAAAGTGCGTTACTGCGTCTAAATAAATAGCAGCATTGATGCCTCTTCAAAACAGAGGACCTGACAAGGAGGGGATAGTGACCAGAACTGAAGGATTTTGCACTATAAAAAGAAAAAGCTGAAAAAAACCAACATGCAAGGCAAAAGCCTTGTGTCACTAGTCTATAAAGATAAAGCTTAATAACAAGGGCTTCATACATGCGAAACACAAGGTATTCTTCAGTCCAGGAGGCAGAAGCCCCCCTACATCTATCAAAAATATACACACCCACACAAATGCTTCTTTGGGATGGAATAAAAAAAAAAGTATCTCCCATTTAACCATTGCCTAGCACAGGCTGCATAAAAATATCAGCCTGCAGCGATAAAAGAGCAGTTCATCAAGTTTCTCCCCGGCAGTAGATATTACATCAGTCTGATAAAAACAAGAGGATTCCAACGCAGCAGGACATTGAGTTCAGGGCTTTCTTCGCCTAAGAAAAAAAAAAAAGCCACAAACAACTTTCAGATTTTACAGAGCAGCAGTTTCCCTTAGCAGTAGGCAGTAACCTCTTTACCTCTTCTGCTGTACGCGTAAGTCTCACATATGTTCTAAGCTAAGTGCTACAATTAACACGAGAAATCTAAAGAGCTTATTTATCAAGAAACAGTTGGATTATTTTGCTTTCTTTTTTAAACAGCCATGAGCTTAAAACAAAGTTATTTCAATTATTTAATAAGTTTAAATAAAAGTCCAAGCTCCAACTCAATGCACAGGCAAACTACAGGATTTACTACAACGTTACAAGGCTGTAGCAAGGCTGCAAGTAGCCAGGTCCGGTTTCTAATAGGATATGTAATAAAATGCATAAAAGGCACATATTTGTCACCTTATCCGAAAGAGGCAATACTCATTTCAGATGCTCTCCCTTCAAACTTTTTGGATTGCAAATGCAGTTAAGTTTGGCTGATTTTGGCTTCACAGAAGCCTCGTTACCTCTCCAGCCCTCTCTCCCGCCTGTGAACATTCTGCTAAACCTGCAATTTCCTTCCCCTGAGCTACCAGGTGCCTTCCACAGCCCTGCCAGCGCCTAGCTGCAAGAGGCCAAACCTGGATATTGAATTCTGCTCTGCAACAGCTACTTTAACACGACTATCTTATCCAAAGCATTTATTTTTGGTACTGAAGTGGTTTTTTCAGATTTGGGGCTCAAGTGTTTGGGCACTGGCCTTACTAACTGCTGGGTCATTTGGACTTCTTGCTGGAAACTGGGACTTGTGATTTGGGAAGCTCGATTTATGTGTGCGACCACCGCTGAGCTCACCAAGTTAAAGAACGGTAAGACAATCATGAAGAATTCAGACTTATCTGTGCATTTGAAAAAGAGGAATGCTTTTTCTAGTGTGACCAGAGCCCATGCTTCCTTAGCAGTGCCGTGACAATGACACAGCAGGCAGCAGCTGGAATATTAGCTACACTCGAGCATTCCATTAGATGATCCCACAGCTGCCTCAGTTCCCTCCTCCCTGAGCCACACTGAAATGAATACTAAGGTATTTGTAACCTTATTTAATTTATATTTATCTAAAGACAGAAAAATGAATATATTTTACTACATGAGCATCTGATAAAGTCTAGGGGGGTGGAAGAAGAGGGACACAGCTTAGCACTTTGTCACAGCCGTCCCTAAACGCTGTGCCCTTCTGGACCTGCCAGGCATCCTACAGTTCCCAGCTTCTTACAGCCAAGAGAGCACAAGATCGAACTTGACACTCTGCTCACTGCGCTGAGTGACAGCTTTACCCAGAAGACAAGTTACTCATTCTGGTTAGAGTCTCCTACAGATCCATCCTGCCACCAGTTTCCAACACCCAACAAACCTGCTTATCTTACAGTACGAAAGGGATGCACAGCCCAAACCTAAAGAGGGAAAGGCAGCAAGCTCAAAGGGAAAAAAAAACAGTTGTCTCACTTCAGATGTTACCAGGAAGGAGACTGCAACACCCCAGCTGCAAAGGAGAGATGCACTTACTTGGGCTGAGCATGATGCTGATATCCAGGTCCAAGAGCTGATCCTGCCCTCATCTCCACTGCCACGGAACACTGAAACGACACAGAAAAATCAGTCTCAGCTGCTAGCCCCCTACCCAGCTATCAGCATTACCCCAAATTCTCATCCTGATCAAGCATGAGGTGTCCCCCTCCTTTCACAACTTACTCTGGTTTCTACATCTGTCCATTCAGAGTCTGCGGCATCCTCCGGTGGGTCAGGATTGGATCTTCTCTTTCGGCTGAAAGAGGCGTATGTGGGAAATAAGTCACAAGCCTTATGTATTTCGGCAGATTCTCATACACAAGAGAATACATTTTATACTTTCTTAAAAAATACTTAGCTCTCAGCAGCAGACCAGTCTTAAAAGCAGATACAGTAGCTACAAGCCTCTCCAAGTTACTTTTATATGATTTACAAGTTAGATGCAACAACGTTTTGTTCAATCCTTTGGACCAGGATCAGTTACTATTCAGGTTACAGACCTCCAACAGCACCAGAACCTAAAATTACGAGGACAACTCACCCAGTTGGAGATTCTTGCTTCAGAGTTTCTATCTCTGTGAATTGCACAGCCTGTCCTCCACCCCTGGTTTTGAAAACATCACCCTGGAAACCAAAAGCAGTTTACAAGGTACAGTCACTAGGTCAGTATGATGGCTTCAGTGCCAGCTCTCAAATGAAAACTTAAGTGCTTACAACTGTCATTTCCTTGCAGCTTAGCAGCCAGCAGGTACATGTGCACACTCTCCCCCCCATTAGATATCTTCTCTTATTATACACCAGACAATAACGAGTGAACACCATCTACCCTAATCACCATGCAGGATACCCACAGAGTAGGCACTATGCTGACAAACTTTCCTGTACGATAACAATTATTAACTAATATTACAGAAATCCCAGCCTAGGCTGAGTTTCAGTTCTGTTCCACAGCACAAACACACACGGTGTCAGCTACACAAGACTTTGCTTTAGGAAACATCTCTGGAACCTACAAGGTTGCCTTACAGGAGTGAGGGCCTTTTTAAAACTCAAAAAGAGAAAAAAAGACAATATTGGAAGGCCCATGACTACAGGAAAAATGAACCAAGAGCTTGTTACTACAAATTACACAGAGCTCTCGAATTGCCCGGGGTAAGTACAGTCAGCATCTTGGGACCAAACATCGCAAACGTTCAAAGCCTTGGCTGTCTCGCCAATTTGTTTGTCAGTACTAGAAATTATGTCCTGGAGCATTTGAGCATCCATCACTGCAGCGAGCTTACTCATATTGCTAGTGGAAATCAAATAACATCGCTCCAACAAGCCTGACTCCACAGGATGAGCTGCAGCCACAAGTCTAAGAAACTTCCACTACAAATGGATTATTGCATTTAACTAGGGGGGAAAATAAATTACTTTGAAGAACGGTGACTGAAATAAACAAGCTGGAAATAGTTTCTATAAAACAATTCTTCGCCTAAGAAAAAGTCTTTTCAGACTCCAAAAGCTCCCTTAAATCCAGCTGCACAAAATTTTCCAATCAAATCTCTCGGCAGATGGAGTCAAACTGGCCCTTTCCCCAGGGCAGCACAAATGCACTGCCAGGAAGAGCCTTCGAGAGGGTTACCACCGCAAGTTCACGAGGAAGGTGTTTGCTTTACCTTAATTAGCTTTGTCTCAATCTCCCCATCAGAGGCTAGCTCCTGGTGCGTCAGCATGTACTTGTCACACTTAGCTAGGGCCTTTTCACTGGCAGCCGCCACCGTGATGGCGTGAGGGACGTGCGGCTGCATGACTGTCTCAGTGGGCAGGTTAGAAGGTGGCTTATGATCTACCCATCGCTCCCCGGCCGAGCGCGAGCGTCTGTGTCTGAGGCGAACTGGAGGCGCGTTCTGATCGGAGTGGAAGAGAATCAGAAGAAATCAGCACACGGTAAATCTCTCGGAGGATATCATTAGCAGAAGTGAACTCTGCAGGTCTGGTTAAGATGTGTTTGTACGCAGATCAAAGCTTTGCTCCTAAAGTGCTTCCAGAGCGCACTCCGAAAGGCACCGTGACCGAGAGCCTTGCATGAAATTATTAGTGGATTATTTCTGTGCCAATTCCTATTTCTTGTCAATTTGAGCAAAGCATTATCTAATCTCTTGCACTCCACACCCAGTAAAGTCTCCCCAAGGAGGACACCTTTCTGTTTGGTAACGCTCCTCCTGAGTTCCCAAATCAAAACAGATTGCCACAAACATATTAACCAACCAGAAAAAGAGAAATTTATGTTTCCATGGATGCATTCATGGATCAAAATGGATTTTTGAGGCAGCAAAGCAAGCAGACGGAGTATGGATTTCCAACAACTCCAGAGGATGCAAGGTCACCTAACACCTCTGTTAAGAAGCTAGTGCTATTGCTTCTGGACTTGGCTGTTGGAAAGCCATGAGAAAGGACTGATGTTCACACATTTTTATTTTATGAACGTTATTGTCAGTTGCTCAGGAAAACCAGAACATTCTGGAAACTGGCTTAAAAACCTGGGTGCCTTCAAGATCTTTGAATGGGCTTTCAGAAGAGTATTTGAAAACTCTCTCTGTCCTGTTTACACGCTAATTTGAGAGACCTCTGAATCACAGCGAGGTCGCACAACCCAAACCTATGAATGCAAATCGTGTCCACTTTAGTTTCAGGTGATGTGCATCAATTAGGATTTCTTTGACCAACAGATGTGAGACTGGCTGTACCCTTTGGAGGTAAACCTCTTACAAGCCTAAAGCAGCTCTTAAAAATTAAACGCACACAGGGAAGTGTGGCTTTCAAGCAAGAAACTTCCATGAAAATTAAAAAAAAAAAAAAATTTCAATATTTCCCCCCTTTTAGTGGGCAAGTACTTATTTCCATTGATGGTTTTTTTGAAACAATTCTGCCAAGGTGCCCTAGAGGTTATGTCCAAGGAGTGGGTACACTACAACTGGTCCCATTTTACTGCAACAGAGACCACACCCCTTCCTCTGCTGACAGTGGTTCATGCGAGTTAATTGGAACAGTATTTGCTTAAAAGCACATCCTGACTTCAAAGAGCCAGCAAGTAACCCAAGTTTTGAGAACACTATCAACAAAAAATGAATCATACCCTGATAAACCTGCCTCCTCTCTCGAGAGGCTAGGGTTGTACAATTCTCTTTGATTTCCCTGAGCCCCTGCGACAGCACTATCGCGTGACAGAGACACCGCCAATTCAAACACTTGCACCCATTAGTTTAAAGAGAAAAAAAGTCTCCCACTGTAAGCAAAGCCTCCAGTTTTAACGCAGATGTGAAAATTAGGGAAGAGGATTCTAAGAGTGTTAAAGCGAGCAGTCACACAAGTGAGATGTTTGCCCAAGCGCAATTTCCAGTAGACATTAGCAGACATGGCTCATAAAACCACCTTTTAAGCTGCCCAAACAGACTACGGTAAATTGCAGGCTGCAAGACAGATTTGAGGAGAGAGACAAGTTAAAATGCAGGGATGTTCACAGCTAGAGAAAAGGTTCAGCTCGTTAGGAGTTCCTTACTAGAGCTATCTATGCGCTAGCAAGAAACACACACACCGCTTTGGAGGAGTTTTTAAACGTCATGCTAAGAAGTCAAATAGAACGAGCACTGAGACTCAACTCAGAAACAGTACTGTTCTAGGAAAAACACGTTTTGGGGAAAACTCCAGTCTATGTTAGGAGTGCTCAATGTCAGAGAGCAGTTTCAATGAGTTTTTGAGGCAGACTAAGCAACACTACGTTTAGCTGTTGACAGGAGCAGCACTAACCCTGCAGCATTGATCCTCTTCTATTTCTAGCTCATCTCTAGGCCTGGGAACCTCAGTGACTCCAGTCCAGCACATCCCTCGCCTTCTGTCTGAGGTGTTATAGTCTCTACTTTGTCCTGGTTCTTGGTGTCTACTCCTCGCATTAGAAGTGCCATTGGTCTGCTTGTGCGAAGGGGTTTTCTGCTCCCACTCCATAATACAGGATGCCACAGAAATGCTGCTACAAGAATTAGAAAGTCTGTGCACCTGCGGGTTGCTCACGAGCCGCTGGCTGTTAGGGACCTGAGCAATACAGTTACTAGAAGTCTAGAGAGAACAGGAAAGAAATTAGTGAGCATGCAGAACTGTCAACTTATAAGGCAATAAAAACAATGAATACTGACAACGTGCAGAGTGACAATTCAGCTCGTCAGGCTTATGGTTTTGGACAGGCATTGTGTTGCAGTGACAGCACAAAGAATCAGGTATTCTTCCAATACCAGTGGCATTAGAAGGTAGGAGCACAAATAAAGAGCACTGATAAATACAACAGCAGACAAAGAATTCAAAGCAAGTGTAAATTATCCAAATTCTGGGCTTGGGAACTATTTTCTAGCCACTAAAGAGAACGGCCCTAGCACTGTAGTTCATTCTCATAAATACACTTTTCCCTATACCAAGAAGTGTTTTAAAGGTGACTTACAGGTGCTGGTGAAGGAGACACTGATCTCTGAACAGGCTTCTCTCGGTCTCTCTCCCGTGAGGGCCTCTCTGGCTTTTCATTTTTCGGTTCAGTAACAATGGCCTTCAGTTGCTTCAGTTTTTCATCTTTGACCCAAAGTTTGTTCTGCATTTCCAGCTGCTTCGCCGCCACACGACGCTCCTACAAAGACACAGGAGGAAAAGCACGAAGAACCTCACTCAAAAGCACAAGTAGCTGTGCTGAAAGTTTGAAGGAAATTGCATATTCCACATGGAATTAATTTCTTCCCCGCTGAGATACAAGCTATCGGAAATAGTGACATATCAAGCTAAAGACTCCAGATTATAAAATAGTACCACCTCCACGCTTAATACCGGCACTATATTAAAAAAAACCCAAACCAAACACAAAACCAAGCCGCCCAGCTCCCCCATCACACATTTCTAACAGATATGGCAGTGTACTTACACACTCCTTCTCCCATTTCATGGTTGTTTCTGCCACCATGCCTTGCAATCGTGCCTCCAACCTACGCTTGTCAGAAGCCTGACGTTGCAATTTCTGGCTCTTGCTTTCTAGTTCTTGCTGAAGATTACGCTTGTCTTCTTCATAAATTGTTGCAGTTTTCTCTAAAATCTCAATCTGGAGGAAGAGAGGAAGGACTTGGCATGCTTCTTAGAAGTGCAACCATCTAAACCCAGAATTGCTAGTTACATTTGGCTGTTAACATACACTAGAATATTTGCTGTTGTACAAACACACCCAGATAACTAGTTCGCATTCTAAAGAGCTTCAGATATTTTACACCTTTCTTATAACTTATCCATAAAATACTTTTAATCTTATTTCTAATGAAAATGAAAAAACTGACCTTGTATTCCAAAGTTTTAATTTTCTTCTCCAGGCGTTCTAGCTCCGTTTTCTGCCCTGCTATTGTTTTCTCTTTTTCAGACAGTTTTCCTTGAATATAGTTCTCCTTGGATACAACACTGGAGTCAAACTCTTGCAGCATTGTTTTAAACGCAAGCACTGCAAGAGAATCGATATATTTTAATCTTCTCCCTGTATCTCCACAATATCAAAAGCAGTTCTGTTTTTCTCCGACCAATTTAACGCTACCAACTATTTCGTTACCTCAACAAAGGTTTAAAAGTGATCAATCTAGACAAGACACTTAATTCCTGTTGATACAGAAGAGATCCTTTGAGTAGTAATAAGGGCACCAAAAAAATCTAGCTCCACACTGATGCTCAAACTCTTACCATTTTTGGCAAACTCCTCTGACAACATTTGTCGTAGTTTATGGCGCTTTTCCAGGACTTCAATAAGCTTCGGAATTGTTTGATCATCATTAGCATCCAATAGCTCACATGAAGGCAATGGAGGAAAGCTCTGCAAAAACATCTCCGAAACAGACGTCTCTTCTGTAAGATTTAAAGCCAGGAAAGCCTGTCAGCAAGCTACAGAACAGAAAAATTCCATTTGACAGTGCCCAGCCACAGATCATTCATCCCACAGTACCACGAAGCAGACAGAACCTAGAATAATCAATGAAAACTAGAAGCTTTCAGAGGAGATGGCAGTGGTGAGAAAAGATGAAAAGTGACATTCTCGATTCATTGCTCTGTAATACCTCCAGGCTACTCTTCATTTCTAAAGCAGACCCTAAGCATCCAAAACCATCAAAGCATTATCCTCAGCACAATTTCCTTTCGGGAGCTGCAATAATGGGAGCATGAATTCAGCTCATCGCCAATAACAAAGAATTACTTTGAGACTTACAGAGTAACCGGGTTTAGACTACAAGTAGCACTGCAGCGTGACAAGAGCAGTACCTGCTGCAAAGAAGGCTCACAATTAACAGTTAAGTGAAGTTCCTTTTGCACTTTCAAGGCTCAAATAAATTTTTAAAAAACAGCCTTCAACTCCTAACGGAAAAAGCCCAACGTGTGCTGTAATCACCAAGCATTCAAGTGTTTACCTCCATTTATGGGGCCGCCCCGCATCTCCAATTTCCGCGACAGCTCCTCTCTGAAGGCTTGATTCCTGAAGCGCCGTCCTGGCGTTAAGCCGCAGAGCGGTCTGTCCACAGGTCTTGCAACTTCAACCTCCTGGGTCATTTCTGCAAAGCGCATGACTTGCTACAAAAGGACAAAAGCAAGCTTAACAACAAAACTAACCAGAAACAGTCCAATACAAGCTTGAAAGTGGTATTTTAGGTCAATAAAAGTATTAGAGGAGACAGTATTAAGCTATAATCTCAAGTAGTTCCTGACTAGATAGTTTATCTGAAGTGTCCAAGCAATAAAAATTACTGTTCCTCTCATCTACTAAAAAACTACAAGAATTTAGTGACAAATATAAAAAGGAAAAAAAAAAAAAAAAGAGGGAATGAGGCAAAATCCACAAGGAAGTTACCAAGCTTTCCTCGTAGTCCTCAGCTTTCGGATTAACGCACACAATCATACGCACTTTGCCTTCCCCATCAAAATAGTTCTTGAAGAGATGAGTCAGTTTGGAATCTCTGTACGGAACCATCTTAAAATAAAGCACATGGAAGATCTAGTAAGCTTTCATTACACCCCATCTTCATCAAACCAAAAGATAATTAGATAATGGGTTCCATACCTTGTTTGTTCCATACAACTGGTTTTCCCGTAGAACTTCAATACATGTTCTTAAAGTCATCAGTGACTGATTAATATTACCTTAAAAAGAAAACCAAACAACAAGACAAAAACCTCTGTAAGCAGCCATTTGGATGATGTTCCCAAATTATTTAGCAGCCTACTTCAGAAGAAATCGCCAGGATTTAAGATACTTGTTACAGATAATTGTTCTAATTAACTGAAGTATCAAAGTGCTACTAAAAACTTCAAGTTTCCAAAGCAGAGGATTTTAAGGTCTTAAAATCAGACAATCGAACAACATGACAGCACACTTTAATCCTTCCCATCCTTTCTTTACCAGGAGACAAGACTAATAGCACCGTATATCAGCACGTAAAAGAAAGGTGGTACGTACCTGCTTCTCGCAGCCTGTTCCCTTCCGCTTTCGTTCTGTTCGTTCTTTCGCTTCCAGCCAGATCAACTAAGGACAGCTGGCTTAGAGTGATCTGTTCTTTCTCCTATTACACACAAACACAAAAAAAATCATGTTAGGCTAATGCTTAGCTCTATATTCGCTGCTTTCTAAAGGGAGGATGATGACCCACACCCCTCTCCCAATCTTAAACTGCATGCACACTTAAAAACGTGTTGCACCTTTAAATAAAGTCTGGGGGTGTTTTTATAGCCCTTAATGCAAGAAGCTGTGCCTGCTAGCTTTTTTGTAAATTTAGTAAATGCTTTCTGTTTTGGGCCACAAGATCGATAGAACAAGGGTGTTCATTCAAATCCTCCACGTTTTAGATTCTGAACAGGTTTTGCTCAAAAGAAGCAGAGGTTAAGAACAAAGGAACAAGCAGCTTCACTCCATTTTATGCTCTACTTCCACTCCAAACAGACTCATTCTGCCAAGGACTAGAAACTTAATTTTTATTTGGTTACAAATGAAATTGCTAACTAGCAAGAAGCATTCGCTCCAGACACAGTAACTGTCCTGGAAGGCCACGCTGTGAGGTTCAGCACCTTTTCTAACCCACATACACGCACATGGTTCTCCTGTAACAGCCTGCCCTGGATTTTACCTGCAGCACATTGTCTCCATCCGCGTCCAGGGGTGCCTGGGCCAACTTTATAATAAAAACACTGTGAGAGCGACTAGATTCTCGATTCAGCTGCGTGTTTGCAATACGCCTCTTCTTTTGGCCTGTTTAGAAGAACAAAAACAATTCCTCCAAAAACCCATTTTATTTAATGGACCCGCCACTGGCAAAGCCAATTGTGTTCAGCATGTAAAGGATTACACATCTACACTGAATTTCAGAAGTTCTATTCCAAGATTTACCTCTCCAAAACACTTCAAAAGCTTCCTCTGTAGATTTCACCTCTACTTCTGTGCATCCTGTGACATACATGTTGTGATTCTGGTCCTCGCGAAGCATTTTGGATTGTGGGGGTCTTCAGGACAGGGAGGAAATAAAAAAATAATAAAAAAACAGAAGAATTGAGTGGAGTTTTCTGTACAACAATACATTGTGTCATGCAAATTTTCTTTTGTTTAAGGACAAAACTCAGACTGAATATGTCAGTTACCCATACAGCAGACGGAAGAGGAAGTACGAGTACACGGACACACATTCAGCCAAGATTAGTTACACTTCAGCTACTGCTTTAATTTAGAAGCTACGTTTAATTGCAATTCTTACTGGAAATCAGGGTTTGGGTGGCAGCTATTGTTTTTCTACATGCATACAGAAGCAAGATGGCTTCAGCAGCGTTCTATATTCGCTAGTAAAGCAAGAAGAGACAGGGTGTGCCAGTCCGAGTTTGTTTTCTGCTTCTACTAAAAGAAAATTTAACTTTTCACTATTCGGAATAATATGTTTATGCACATACATAAAGTCACCATTTCGCACAGGAGTGTTGCAATTGTTCCACCTACCAAAAAAACAGGGTTAAAAAAAATATTAAACCATTCAGCTTGTGTCTACAATCTTTTTAAATATAATACACTGCAGCTTCCATAAATAGAAATAATCCAAGATTCCTCATACACTGTTTTTTGGACACAGGCACAATAGTAAACCAATAATTTTATGCTTCTTTAAAAAGTATTCACAGACATTTAAACTCATTTCAGATCAGTACCCTCAGGATAGCTCTCGATGTTTCAGAGCAGTGGCTCGTTTTGCTCTAGTTAGTCCTTGTAAATCAGCCAACTCTTTAATTAATGCATGTACCGACGGACACGAGCAGGGTTTGCTTTAATGCATTTAGAATTTTAAAAATATATTCAAAGTTTAATTTGCAGATTGTTTTTCTGATGGTCTCAAGATTTACCGATTAGACATCAGCCAAGCACACACCTTTCCAAAAAAACACCCAAGAATTTCGTTTATGAGCAAACTCATTTCTGTTTTTATGGAAATTACCGCCATCAAGTGAGACAACATGTATACTTGCACTAACTGTAAAGCAACAACAAAATAGCAACTTTCACCCGATACAGTGTTTCCAGGAGAAAACATCAGCTAAGGAACACCTTATTCTTCAAGCTGCAGTCACCTGCCAGGAATAGGAACTCACAGAACAACATGAATGGACTCGGAAACTCGGTGGGATACAACACACACCCAACAAATTAAATATTTGCTTATTAATCTTTCATTATAAGAAGGAAGGGAGCACTAAGTCTCAGCAGCAACAGAACAACCATCGGTACTCGGCAAATTTCACCACTTTTGTCTGGACTCCTTGGCCATCCCCTTTTCCACATGACTTCTGAAATGATTTCCATGAATTGAGCCAGATTTGCCAAGACTACAGCCACAAACACAACCTGTAGCTCCCACAAAAGCATAACCGAAGTAGGAGTAACAGTATTTGTAACACTAACTTGGGTTTTATGGGATCGAAGGGAGCTTCCTCCAGGAGGTCATAGATGTAGTTGTTGTAGATCTCGATATATGAGACAAAGATGCTGTAGACGTTATCTTCATCAACCTCTTCCACTTTGCAGTGATCTTGCACATTGATCATATCCGCAAATTCTGGATCGATTTGTCGCCTGTTGAACACACACACACACATGATTGTAGCGGAGCATCCCCAGCCAGCTAATGTGACAGACAGCGACTACACTGACAGTTAAAAAGCAAGTCTATGACAGAGAGCGTAATTAGAGCACAGAAGTGCTCACACCTGCAGCTAATGACATCACATACAGTCACATCAGATTAAAAAAAGCACTCCAAAAAATTTAAGTAGATAAACTATCAACTGTGCTCAGCTGCAGTCAGAAACAACTTGCAAAATCCCTGGACAGTCAACATTTCTATCCTCCGTTCAGCAATCTCACTATTTTGCAAAATATTCCCAAGTTTAACTTCACAGTATTCCTACCCAGTGAAGTCACCACATTTTACTCGTGAGTTAACAGATACAAAAAAATAGGTTTATATTGCCTGAAGTCTTCTAATCTAAACACTTAATCACGCAACTGCTCAAACCACTTTCCATTTATATTTTTGTTTTATTTTTTCAAGACAAGAATAAAGAGACCAAGGTAAGCTAAAACCACAACAACAGAATAATATTTATATTACCTAAATTCATTCTGCATGTTACAACTGTTACTTACCTGCCAGATGGAGTTTTTGGAACAGGCATGGCATCTCTTTTCTGGCGCTCTAACAGAGCATCTACTTCACACTGAACATCCACACCGTTCTTGTCATCAAGCTTAAAAACCTGAGCAGGGAGTATGGTTAGACACTATAATCACACAAAGTAATGAACATAAGGCGTTGGGCAGCAAAACAAATCATTTGATCAAGCTGTCTGGCAACCAGCAAACACCATGCCCCTCACTAACACTCTGTCTGCTGGCTAACACAAAGTAGATTTGACAGAGAAAAAGATATTTCCAGGATAACAATATTTCATAAAAGCTTCCAGGCTAGTTTCTACCAAGGAAGGCTTCCAGTATTATTTCAAATATATTCAGACACCAAAAACCCCCAGATGTCTGACCAAAAGAAAAGCTTCACATCATCTCCTATGTTACTTTAGAGACGGTTTCCTGTGGCTTTTGTATCTTGTGACTGGATTTCATTTCACAACTCAGAAAGCTTCCTCTTTCCTTTTTTATTGTCTTTAAAAAGTTAATTAAAGAATGAGTGACAGTTCTAAGGATGGCCAGACCATACATTTCATGAAATGTCTGTCTCAGCTACTACACCTGCTTCCTTGGCCCTGCTCTTCAAATCTCAAGGGGATGGGTTCTTTTTGGTTGGTTTTCTCTTTAAGGTGCTCCACTCACACGATGAGACAGGAGATAAACGCTTTGAACAGAACATTTTATCTCCTGTTCTTAGGCTGTTAGGAGCAACAGCGCAAAACTACTCACAAATCGCTTGGCCTGGAACGGTCCTATGCTGTTGAAGATCATATCCAAACACCGCGGGAGAAGCCCTCCGTCACCAGGAGACCCTGTCATGGTGTGTGTTTTCCCGCTGCCCGTCACACCATAGGTAAAAAGGAGACCTAGGAGGGACAGGAAGGTTATGGCACCATGCTTGCTGTCTCAAGAAAAAGCTCAGTTATGATCACACACCCGGTCTTTCTTGGGTCAGATGTATTTGGAAAAAACGATGACTCCTTTTGAACTGTAAACTGTTCCAGCCCAGCAAAAGCTGCCGACACCAGTGTTTGCATCTCTCGCCCACAGCCACTTCATCCACAGCTAACGGTGCCTGTCAGCTTCTCGGGGGAGAGCCCGTTGGGAAGCCAAATGGAAGGAAGCCACTAGGGCCCAGGCATAGAGGCTTGATTTATTTTGACTGTTACTGAGGAGTCAAGCATAGAATCATTGAATCATTTAGTTGGAAAAGATCGTAAAGATCATCGAGTCCAACTGTAAATTTAACCCTGCCAAGCGCACCACTAAACCGTGTCCCTGTTTCAAGGGCCAGCACCGTGATATCAAACCACACCCAGGAGATCAAGCCCCACAAATTGATTTGTTTCTGTTGTCACTCTTTGGGTGGATAAGCAGAAGAAAAGCTTCTCCAGTTAACGGTGTACAAAAAGATTAGACCTTGACACAAGCAACACACGCATTATAACCAAGATAAAGGGGTTTAGAAGTAATGGAAGGCGAGGAGAGCTTCCAAGGATGTTATCCAGTAACTGAACCACAACTATTTTAACCACAAAGTACACGTTTTTACCCAGACAAGCTATGAAACCTTGAGATAGATGAAATCACAGCGATATAATAAGCTGCATGGCAGATATGTAGAAAAGCAGTAGAGCACGAGTACTTGCTTACCATTTTTCCCACGGATGAGATCTTCCACTAGAGGTTTAGCCACCACGTCAAAAAGCTCCTTCTGAACAACGCTGGTACCAAACACCTCTTTAAACGAATACTGCGTCTGAAGAAAAGACGATACACCATCCTAAACCTTCAGTACCCCTCTCCAGAAGCCCACTGCTCCAAAATTCATCGTTCCTTAGAACCACTTTCCATAAGCTCACTTTATGTACTTCCTACAAGAATTCCCCATATTGAAATTGGAAACAAAGTATTCTACATCCCAACTAACCTTTTTTTTTTTTTCTTTATTAGAAACATCATGACCTTATCTCATTTTGAGTTACAGCACTGTGCTAGGAACCTGCGGTTAACTGTTTCACTCTGCCTCGTTATTCCATATGTGTGACCCAAACCCTCCTTTTCTAGGAAACATTTCTATTGATCAAGTAACAACACGAACTGCTCTGTGACTCGCTAACTTCTTTTCCACACCTCACGACAGTTCACCTCTTTGTTCACACAACCTACGGCTTCTCTACCCCCATTCCCCACAGTCTATAAATAGGGAAATGCTGCTTTTTGCCCAACTTAAGCTTGGGATAAATTAACCATTAATTAAATTGTGTCTGATTTAGCTTAAAGCTTTTTTTTTTTTCAATCAGTCCTACACAAAAAAGTTTTTCAAGCAGTTTAAGTATTTCCCAGTTTTGCTTTTGCTCTTTTTACCCCCTTACCCTCCCTCCAAGAGCAGCCTCTTCATGAATGGAGTATATATTTGAGGGCTAAGGGTGCATTTCTGCCCTAGAAGGTTTTCTGGTTGCGAAAATTCCCTTTTCTAAAACCACAAACAGACGATTTGAACATCGCAAGAGACACCCCAAGCTAACGGAAAACATCGACAGCTGGGAAAAGGCCCTCGACCCCCCGTGGCGGGCTGGAAGGCAACCCCTGAGCCGAGCACAGCCCGAGACAGAGGGACACACGCCCTGCTTCCCCCACCGCCCCCCAGGCCCTTACCTCCCGGTACTCCCCGTTGCGGAATATCCGGTACCCGTCGGGCGGGTGGATCTGCACCGTGGTCTCATTGATCACCTCGATGCAGCACTCCTGGTCCGAGCGGCTCAGCGGCCGCACCCTGCAGTACACCTGGGGAAAGGGGAGAGGGGAGAGGGTCACCCACCGGGCCCGCCGCCCCTCAGCGCAGCCCCGGGGGCCAGCAGCAGGCCGAGCCCCGGGCCCCTCCCCGGGGAGCCCCCGAGCCCCTCCTCGGGGGGCTCAGCCCGGCGCCCCCACACTCACCCCCACGGGATCCTTCAGGCAGGGGTTGGACGGTTTCTTCAGCGCCGGCCGCCGCGGCGTCTTGGCCCTACTGGGAGAGGAGGGAGGCGTGAGGGGCGGCCTCGCCGCACCGGGCCGGGCCAGGCCGAACCGGGCCCCGCCGCCGGGCAGGGGCTGGGGGACGGGGGGGGAACTTACGCCGGCTTCATGTCGCAGGGATTCTCAACGGAGGGGACGAGGTATCGCGATCGAGGCGGGCGCTGTCACCGACCCGTCCCAAGGCTCCGCGCTGGCTCCACCGGCAGCGCCCCGCGCTCGCTGCGATTCAAATCTAACCAATCAGGGAGCGCGGCGTCGCGAGCGTCATCACGCAACGCGGCGTTACGGGAGGCGACGCCGGTCACATAACACAACCGCCATCCGCGCGGCGTGCGGGCGCCCCCTGCTGGGCTCGGCGGACCCGCGAGGCCTCGCTGCGGCCTGTGGTGATCCCCGGGGCCCGGAGCCAGGCCCTGCCCCAGGGAACGGGCCGGAGCCCCTGTGCCCCGGGCTGTGGGTGTCCCCCGGGCTGTGGGTGTCCCCCGGGCTGGGGGCAGCCCCGGGAAAGCGGGGAGCCCCCCCTGTGCATCCCCCTTTCCAGCGGCCTCATGTGGAGCAGGGCCCGGGGCTCAGGCTGGGCCTCTGCGGGGAGGCCGCCCGGGCCAGGCCGTGGCTTGTGGTTGTTTTATCTGATGGATCCAACAGGGCTGGGTTGGGAAGAGAGGAGTGATCCAGCGAGTTCTGCTGCCAGGGCCACCAGCCGCTACCTGCCTGCAGGTAAAATCGTTAATTCCCAGCCTCTAGGGGGAAAACAAAGCCTGAAATGTGAAATAAGGACAAGCCATAAAAATCCGGGCCAGACAAGTCCAGTGAAAGACCGCGCTTATCGATGAGGCACTGGGCTTCTAATTAAAATGGGGAAATGGGGTAAAGGACGGAGGAACCTGGGGTTTAACCCGGGCCAGCAGCTCTGAAGGCCCCCAAGGGTTGAACTCGATCTCGCTTAAGCCACAGGCTCCAGACAGTTCTCAGTTTTAGTGCAAATTAATTAAGTCAGCTTACCCCTTAGAGGGGAAAAAAAGAAATAGAAAAAAATAAAATCCAAAGAAATCCCAGCAAGCTGTCTGTTGTTTTTTACTGTGATCGCTATCAGAAGAAACCAGTGTCCTGGGCAAGCGCTCGCTTCTTAAACTGTTTTGAAATAGATGGAGACAGATTAATTCCTAAATGTTCTCGCGACACGCATCGAGGATATGAACGGTCAGAAGGGAACGGATCTCCCGGGGAGCAGCACCGGCGCCCCGCGTGCAGTGCCATCGTCACGGAGCGCCCTGCAAGCCGCGACTGTCCTCGCCCTGCACCCTAAAGCTGGTGAGGTGGGGCTGCCGCCCGAAAAACCGGACTGAGCTCCCAAAGCCCTGGGAACTGGTGGGTAAAAGCTGCAGCTGCACGTGCGGCAGAAAACTTCGCTCACGCTTATTCGGGAATATTAGATTGACCTTTCACCTTAACCCAACAGAACTCGATAGACCTAAAAAATCATCTCTGTCGGCTTGGTTCATCAGCGCAGTCAAACCTCATCTGAGGAGCAGATGAGTGATGTTCTCTGGAATTTGGTCGTAAAGATAATAGTTCTGTTTGCGATTTGCTCTGGACTGGGTGCAGGCACACAACGAAACAAGATGGTCCAGCAAATAAACATCCCGTGTTATCTGCTCGGAAGAATTCGACACATTGCTTTTATTTCTTTATGCAAATAAAATTTAGTACATTGAATCACTTTTTGAAGGCCTGTCTCCAACTGAACAAGAAATCTGGCTGACCTGTGCAGCTTCAGGAGAGAACAGTCACTCATTTAGTATGTAAAGTATGTACCCGACAAGGGGTCGCTGCAGGATCCAGAGGGATTGTGGTGGTGTGTAATACGTTGTTATTTTTTTTAATGTGGTTTTCCAGCAAATAATTTCATTTGAAGAGGACGGGAGGAGTTCCCAAATTCAAAAGCTTAAGCAACCAGGAAAAAATGTAGAAAGATTCATGGAAATTTTACAGACTCTTAAATCATGTCTTGCATGCAGAGCCAGATTCCTTTCCAGCCACACGAGTACACAAGGTAAATAAGCTCTGCAATTATCAGCAATTATCTCTGCAGTGATTCATTTTCACAGACAGTATTTTTATGCAAAATACAAATCAGGTTAGCATATATCTGTGCGGTAGTTATATTAGTTTTCTCTTTTAATGAAATAAAACTGTTGAATAAACAATTATGTTCCAGTGCTTATAAATATTAACATAAATCTTGTTCAGCTTTCAAAAGAAAGCTATTTCTCAAAAGACGTATTTGTCCCGTAATATCTTTAACGAGCCATTGTATTGTCACTCAAAAGTGCATCAATTATACCTTGATAGAGGTAATTATACACAAAACTAATTATACACCCGTATGATTATCAACAACCTTGATAATACGCCCTCGCAGTAATCTCTGCATCATGTTCCTGTACCTGGGTCAATCCAACGTGACACAACCTCCGTCGCCGGAGCCACCAGCCGAGCTCTCCTCGCCAGCTGCCTCCCCCTCTACAGGGCTCGGCTTCTGCTCAGGAAACCCAGCTGCAGCCCCCGAGGAAAGCGAGGAGCAGCAACCGGAGCAGGGGGCTATCGCTGGTGAGCAGAGGTCGAGCTCTGGAAATGTTTTAAGACAACACGGGTTTGGCCCCTCGTGCGTTCCCAGCTCAGCTGCTCCAAATCCTGCCTCCAGCTGACCCCGCTCATGTCCCCACACTCTCTCACTGCTTGCTTAGTTTATTCTCCCCAGACACCCCCATCCTGTTCACTCATGAGAATAAAAACATTCTTCTGTGCGAGCGGGACCAGAAACCAGAGGTGGTGGCTCTGCCGTCAGTCCCACCCTCAGAGCGAGGGTCCGTCCAGCCCAGGATCCTGCTCCCAGAAACACGCAGGAGAGGGTGGGTCAGGCGTGAATTTCTCAGCCATCGCCCCCAACAAGGTGTCAAACCCCTTTGTTGAATCACGAGGCTTCACCCCATGTTAAACCCTCGGCACAAACCAGTCCCTGGAAGGAAGCGGTGTGGTCACCTCGTGGGTGCAGGGATTTATTCCTCCGTTTACATTCAATGCCACAAACGAGGCTGGAGCAGGACGGAGGTGCCCCGTTGCATCGCCCGTGCAGGCAGCAGCTCAGCTCCCCCATGGGATTTGATTTCCCAGGACTTACCAAAGCACCAGAATTGGACCAAAAGAAAAAAAAAAAAGCTGTTCTGGAGGAACGTCCCATGGAGAGCTCTCCTGGAGGAACTCTCTCTGGGTCGTGATTGCAAACAGCTGAATTTTAAACCTCGGCACTCTGTCAGGCACTTGGGTTTAGCGTAAGGCTGTAAAACACGGATATTTGAGGTTTTAATCTCCAACATAATGCCACTTTCAAGGTAAAAACCTTAGTTAGGGAACCCTGGGAGACCCCTGGCTTCTGCCTTCACCGAGGAGCCTCAGCTCTTGGTCCGCGCTGATGACAAGGGGACATCCATGTCACCAGATGACCAGCATTAGCCACGTCCCCTTGCCCCCTGGTTCCTCCCCAAGGCAGAGCTGATGAACGCCTGTTGCTGTGGAAAGTAAGAGCACTTATCTCCCTTTTACAGAAAAAAAGTTAAAATCTCCCTTTTACAGAAAAAAAGTTAAGATTATTTTAAATATTCCTTGTAGTAAAATAGCAACTTGATTAAAAGCGTTTCAGAATCTGTTCCCAGCTTTAAAGCTATATGTACAAAACCCAGTGCAACGTGTTCCGCTCTTGGGAAAAGTTTGAATAAACATTTTCCTGGCGAGCGTGGGCGAATGACCTCCCCGTCCATACCACACACGTGTGGTTCAGGGTCTGTCCCGCGGAGCAGCAGAAATACCTCTGGACCCGGAGCCTACTGCCCGTGTGGTTTTTCTCTCTGCAGAGGCTCGGGCAAGAAGCGCAGGGACGCGGCGCAGAGCCCGACGACGGCCAGGCTCGCGGCCACGCCGATGCCCATGGAGCCCAGCGTCTGCAGCGGGGAGGGAGGTGATGAGAGGGACGGGAGGTGGCCGCGGCGCTCGGCCATGTCCACGGTGATGGCCTCCAGCTGGAAGTACGTGCCGAGGATCCCGCAGACGTGGAAGACTTGGTGGCTGTGCCCTGCAACAACGCCAAAAGCACTCACCGAGAATCTCCTTTGAGCTTCATTAAAACTCCGCCGTGAGGGCGCAGCAGACCTTCTGCAGAGCATCCATTGCCTCCGGGCATCGCATTTTTAAATATTTATTCTGTTCATTTCTGTGACTTTTACTGTGATGCCACCGGAGCACAGAGATCTGCAAAATGCAGCCGTCTGGAATGGATGCAACAGACGTGCAGCTGGCTGCTGCGATCCCGGCACACGCGGAGTGCTCAGGAGCATCGTGTTTGTGCATGGCATCGGGGGGAGCAGGGAAAACCCTGATGCACCAGCACCCCGATGCACCAGCACCCTGACGCACCAGCACCCTGATGCACCAGCACCCCAGTGCACCAGCAACCGATGCACCAGCACCCCGATGCAGCAGCACCCCAGTGCACCAGCACCCTGATGCACCAGCACCCCAGTGCACCAGCACCCGGATGCACCAGCACCCGATGCACCAGCACCCAGATGCACAAGCACCCCAGTGCACCAGCACCCCGATGCACCAGCACCCTGACGCACCAGCACCCTGATGCACCAGCACCCCAGTGCACCAGCA